>JAURSC010000250.1:0-116055 GCA_030788265.1 Drosophila americana | reverse complement strand
ATTTATTTACTTATACTCCATATTCATAGGCAAAATCCTATTAAGATCGGACCACTATATTATATACCTGCCATTGGAACGATCGGGCAAAGATTAAGTTGTTGTATGAAAAAACATTTTGTTTGTCAAAATATCTTGACCAAACTCGGCATTTATTAGTTTACTATACTCCTCATATATATGCAAAATCTATTAAGATCGGACCCACAATCATATAGCTGCCATAGGAACGATCGGTCGAAAATTAAGTTGTATGAACAAGATATCAAGATATCTCGACCAAACTCGACATTTATTAGTTTACTGTGCTCCTCATATATATCCAAAAATCCTATAAGATCGGACACTATATCATATACATCCATAGGAACGATCGGTCGAAAATTAGGTTGTATGAAAAATCATTTTGTTTTCAAGAATCTTGACCAAACTTGGCTATTATTAGTTTTACTATGCTCATAAACATATGCAAAATCCTATTAAGATCGGACCACTATATCATATAGTTGCCATAGGAGCGATCGGTCGAAAATTAAGTTGTTGTATGAAAAAGTATTTTGTTTTCAAGATATCTGACCAAACGCGGCATTTATTAGTTTATTATACTCCATATATATAGGACAATTCCTATAAGATCGGACCACTATACATAAACTGCCATAGGAACGATCGGTCGAAAATTAGGTTGTATGAAAAATTATTTTGTTTTTCAAGATATCTAACCAAACTTGGCATTTTTTAGTTTTACTATGCTCCTTATAAGATCGGACCACAATATCATATAGCTGCCATAGGAACGATCGGTCGAAAATTAAGTTGTTGTATGAAAAAGTATTTTGTTTTTCAAGATATCTTGACCAAACGCGGCATTTATTAGTTTTCATATATGCAAAATCCTATAAGATCGGGCCACTATATCATAAAGCTGCCATAGGAACGATCGGTCGAAAATTAAGTTGTTGTATGAAAAAGTATTTTGTTTTTCAAGATATCTTGACAAACGCGGCATTTATTAGTTTCACTATACTCCATATATATAGGCAAAATCCCATTAAGATCGGACCACTATATCATATAGTTGCCATAGGAAAGCTCGGTCGAAAATTAAGTTGTTGTATGAAAAAGAATTTTGTTTTTCAGATATCTTGACCAAACTTGGCAATTATTAGTTTTCATATATATGCAAAATCCTATTAAGATCGGACCACTTTATCATAAAGCTGCCGTAGGAACGATCGGTCGAAAATAAGGTTGTATGAAAAATTATTTTGTTTTCAAGATATCTAACCCAACTTGGCATTTTTAGTTTTACTATGCTCCTTATAAAATCAGACCACAATATATATAGCTGCCATAGGAACGATCGGTCGAAAATTAGGTTGTATGCAAAATTATTTGATTTTCAAGATATCTTGACCAAACTTGGCGATTATTAATTAACAATGCTCCTCATATATATGCAAAATGCTATCGGACCACTGTATCATATAGTTCCATGGGAACGATCGGTCGAAATTAAGTTTTGTATGAACAAACATTTCGTTTATCAAGATATCTCGACCAAACTCGGCATTTATTAGTTTTACTGTGCTCCTCATATATAACCAAAATCCTATTAAGATCGGACCACTGTATCATATACATGCCATAGGAACGATCGGTCGAAAATTAGGTTGTATGAAAATCATTTTGTTTTTCAAGATATCTTGACCAAACTTGGCTATTATTAGTATTACTATGCTCCTCATACATATGCAAAAATCTTATTAAGATCGGACCACTATATCATTAGTTGCCATAGGAGCGATCGGTCGAAAATTAGTTGTTGTATGAACAAACATTTTTTTTGTCAAGATATCTTGACCAAACTCGCATTAATTAGTTTTACAATGCTCTCATATATATGCAAAATCCTATGAAGATTGGACCCCTAAAGCATATAGCTGCCTTAAGAACGATCGGTCGAAAATTAAGTTGTTGTTGTTTTTTTTTTGTTTTTCAAGATATCTTGACTAAACGCGGCATTTATTTATTTACTATACTCCATATTCATAGGCAAAATCCTATTAAGATCGGACCACTATATTATATACCTGCCATTGGAACGATCGGGCAAAGATTAAGTTGTTGTATGAAAAAACATTTGTTTGTCAAAATATCTTGACCAAACTCGGCATTTATTAGTTTTACTATACTCCTCATATATATGCAAAATCCTATTAAGATCGGACCCACAAATCATATAGCTGCCATAGGAACGATCGGTCGAAATTAAGTTGTTGTATGAACAAGATATCAAGATATCTCGACCAAACTCGACATTTATTAGTTTTACTGTGCTCCTCATATATATCCAAAATCCTATTAAGATCGGACCACTATATCATATACATCCATAGGAACGATCGGTCGAAAATTAGGTTGTATGAAAAATCATTTTGTTTTCAAGATATCTTGACCAAACTTGGCTATTATTAGTTTTACTATGCTCCTCATACATATGCAAAATCCTATTAAGATCGGACCACTATATCATATAGTTGCCATAGGAGCGATCGGTCGAAAATTAAGTTGTTGTATGAAAAAGTATTTTGTTTTTCAAGATATCTTGACCAAACGCGGCATTTATTAGTTTTATTATACTCCATATATAGGAAAAATCCTATTAAGATCGGACCACTATATCATATAGCTGCCATAGTAACGATCGGGCGAAAATTAAGTTGTTGTATGAAAAAAATTTTGTTTCTCAAGATATCTTGACCAAACTCGGCATTTATTAGTTTTACTATCCTCCTCATATATATGCAAAGTCCTATTAAGATCGGACCCCTAAATCATATAGCTGCCATATGAACGATCGGTCGGAAATTAAGTTGTTGTATGAACAAACATTTGGTTTGTCAAGATATCTTGACCAAACTCGGCATTTATTAATTTTACAATGCTCCTCATATGTATGCAAAATCCTATGAAGATCGGAGCCTTAAATCATATAGTTGCCATAAGAACGATCGGTCGGAAATTAATTTGTTGTATGAACAAACATTTTTTTTGTCAAGATATCTTGACCAAACTTGGTATTTATTAGTTTTACAATGCTCCTCATATATATGCAAAATCTATGAAGATCGGACCCTAAATCATATAGCTGCCATAAGAACGATCGGTCGGAAATTAAATGTTGTATGAACAAACATTTTGTTTGTCAAGATATCTTGACCAAACTCGGCATTTATTAGTTTTACAATGCTCCTCATATATATGCAAAATCCTATGAAGATCGGACCCCTAAATCATATAGCTGCCATAAGAACGATCGGTCGAAAATTAAGTTGTTGTATGAAAAAGTATTTGTTTTTCAAGATATCTTGAATCTATTATAAAGCTGCCATAGGAACGATCGGTCGAAAATTAGGTTGTATGAAAAATTATTTTGTTTTTCAAGATATCTTAGCCAAACTTGGCATTTATTAGTTTTACTATGCTCCTCATATATATGCAAAATCCTATGAAGATCGGACCACTGTATCATACAGTTTCCATAGGAACGATCGGTCGAAAATTAAGTTGTTGTATGAAAAAGTATTTTGTTTTTCAAGATATCTTGACCAACCGCGGCATTTATTAGTTTCCATTTATATGCAAAATCCTATTAAGATCGGACCACTATATCATAAAGCTGCCATAGGAACGATCGTTCGAAAATTAGGTTGTATGAAAAATTATTTTGTTTTTCAGAAATCTAACCAAACTTGGCAGTTTTTAGTTTTACTATGCTCCTTATAAGATCGGACCACAATATCATATAGCTGCCATAGGAACGATCGGTCGAAAATTAAGATGTTGTATGCAAAAAGTATTTTGTTTGTCAAGATATCTTGACCAACGCGGCATTATTAGTTTTACTATACTCCATATATAGGCAAAATCCTATTAAGATCGGACCACTATATCATATAATTGCCATAGGAAAGCTCGGTCGAAAATTAAGTTTTTGTATGAAAAAGTATTTTGTTTTTCAAGATATCTTGACCAAACTTGGCAATTATTAGTTTTCATATATATGCAAAATCCTATTAAGATGGGACCACTATATCATAAAGCTGCCATAGGAACGATCGGTCGAAAATTAAGTTGTTGTATGAAAAAGTATTTTGTTTTTCAAGATATCTTGACCAAACGCGGCATTTATTAGTTTTTCTATACTCCATATATATAGGCAAAATCCTATTAAGAACGGACCACTATATCATATAGCTGCCATAGGAATGATCGATCGAAAATTTAGTTTAAGTATGAAAAAACATTTTGTTTGTTAATATATCTTGACCAAACTCGGCATTAATTAGTTTTATTATACTCCTCATATATAGTCAAAATCATATTAAGGTTGCACCACTAGATCATATAGCTGCTATAGGAACGCTCGGTCGAAAATATGTTGTGGTATGAAAAAATATTTTGTTATTCAAGATATCCTAACCAAACTGGCATTTATTAGATTTACTATGCTCCTCATATATATGCAAAATCCTATTAACATCGGACCATTATATCATATAGCTGCAACAGGAACGATCTGTCGAAAATTAGGTTGTTGTATGAAAAAACATTTTGTTTGTCAAGATATCTTGACCAAACTTGGCATTATTAGTTTTACTATACTCCTCATACATAGGCAAAGTCATATTAAGATCGGACCACTATATCATAAGCTGCCATAGGAACGATCGGTCGATAATTAAGTTGTTATATGAAAAAACATTTGTTTGTCAGATATCTTGACCAAACTCGGCATTAATTAGTTTTACTAAACTCCTCATATATAGGCAAAATCATATTAATATTGGACCCCTAAATCATATAGCTGCCATATGAACGATCGGTCAGAAATTAAGTTGTTGTATGAACAAACATTTTGTTTGTTAATATTTCTTGACCAAACTCGGCATTAATTATTTTTATTATACTCCTCATATATAGTCAAAAACATATTAAGGTCGCACCACTATAACATTTAGCTGCTATAGGAACGCTCGGTCAAAATTATGTTGTTGTATGAAAAATTATTTTGTTTTTCAAGATATCTTGACTAAACTCGGCATTTATTAGTTTTACTATGCTCCTCATATATATATATGCAAAATCCTATTAGGATCTGACAACTATATCATATAGCTGCCATTGGAACGATCTATCGAAAATTAGGTTGTTGTATGAAAAACATTTTGTTTTCAAGATATCTTGACCAAACTCGGCATTTATTAGTTTTACTATACTCCTCATATATAGGCCTATTTAGGTTGCGCCACTATATCATATAGCTGCCATAGGAATGATCGATCGAAAATTTAGTTTATGTATGAAAATACATTTTGTTTGTTATTATATCTTGACCAAACTCGACATTAATTAGTTTTATTATACTCCTCATATAGTCAAATTCATATTAAGGTCGCACCACTATAACATTCAGCTGCTATAGGAACGCTCGGTCGAAAATTATGTTGTTGTATGAAAAAATATTTTGTTATTCAAGATATCTTAACCAAACTTGGCATTTATTAGTTTTACTCTGCTCCTCATATATATGCAAAATCCTATTAAGAACGGACCAATATATCATAGGAACTATCAGTCGAAAATTAAGTTGTTGTATGAACAAACATTTTGTTTATCAAGATATCTCGACCAAACTCGACATTTATTAGTTTTACTGTGCTCCTCATATATATCCAAAATCCTATTAAGATCGGACCACTATCATTTACATCCATAGGAACGATCGGTCGAAAATAGGTTGTTGTATGAGAAAATGTTGTGTTATTCAAGATATCTTAACCAAACTCGGCATTTATTAGTTTTACTATACTCCTCATATATATGCAAAATCCTATTAAGATCGGACCCACAAATCGTATAGCTGCCATAGGAACGATCGGTCGAAAATTAAGTTGTTGTATGAACAAACATTTGTTTATCAAGATATCTGACCAAACTCGACATTTATTAGTTTTACTGTGCTGCTCATATATATCCAAAACTCTATTAAGATCGGACCACTATATCATATAGCTGCCATAGGAACGATCGGTCGAAAATTAAGTTGTTGTATGAACAAACATTTTGTTTATCAAGATATCTCGACCAAACTCGACATTTATTAGTTTTACTGTGCTTCTCATATATATGCAAAATCCTATTAAGATCGGACCACTATATCATATACATCCATAGGAACGATAGTTCGAAAATTAGGTTGTTGTATGAAAAAATGTTTTGTTATTCAAGATATCTTAACCAAACTCGGCATTTATTAGTTTTACTATACTCCTCATATATATGCAAAGTCCTATTAAGATCGGACCCCTAAGTCATATAGCTGCCATATGAACGATCGGTCGGAAATTAAGTTGTTGTATGAACAAGCATTTGGTTTGTCAAGATATCTTGACCAAACTCGGCTTTTATTAGTTTTACAATGCTCCTCATATATATGCAAAATCCTATGAAGATCGGAGCCTTAAATCATATAGTTGCCATAAGAACGATCGGTCGGAAATTAATTTGTTGTATGAACAAACAGTTTTTTTGTCAAGATATTGACCAAACTCGGCATTTATTAGTTTTACAATGCTCCTCATATATGCAAAATCCTATGAAGATCGGACCCCTAAATCATATAGCTGCCATAAGAACGATCGGTCGAAAATTAAGTTTAAGTATGAAAAAGTATTTTGTTTTTCAAGATATCTTGAATCTATTATAAAGCTGCCATAGGAACGATCGGTCGAAAATTAGGTTGTATGAAAAATTATTTGTTTTTCAAGATATCTTAGCCAAACATGGCATTTATTAGTTTTACTATGCTCCTCATATATATGCAAAATCCTATGAAGATCGGCCCACAATATCATATAGCTGTCATAGGAACGATCGGTCGAAAATTAGGTTGTATGAAAAATTTTTGTTTTTCAAGATATCTTGACCAACATGGCTTTTATTAGTTTTACTATGCTCCTCATATATATGCAAAATCCTATTAAGATCGAACCACTGTATCATATAGTTTCCATAGGAACGATCGGTCGAAAATTAAGTTGTTGTATGAAAAAGTATTTTGTTTTTCAAGACATCTTGACCAAACGCGGCATTTATTAGTTTCCATTTATAAACAAAATCCTATTAAGATCGAACCACTGTATCATATAGTCTCCATAGGAACGATCGGTCGAAAATTAAGTTGTTGTATGAAAAAGTATTTTGTGTTTTCAAGACATCTTGACCAAACGCGGCATTTATTAGTTTCCATTTATATACAAAATCCTATTAAGATCGGACCACTATATCATAAAGCTGCCATAGGAACGATCGGTCGAAAATTAGGTTGTATGAAAAATTATTTTGTTTTTCAAGATATCTAACCAAACTTGGCATTTTTAGTTTTACTATGCTCCTTATAAGATCGGACCACAATATCATATACCTGCCATAGGAACGATCGGTCAAAAATTAAGTTGTTGTATGAAAAAGTATTTTGTTTTTCAAGATATCTTGACCAAACGCGGCATTTATTAGTTTTCATATATATGCAAAATCCTTTTAAGATCGGGCCACTATATCATAAAGCTGCCATAGGAACGATCGGTCGAAAATTAAGTTGTTGTATGAAAAGTATATTGTTTTTCAAGATATCTTGACCAAACGCGGCATTTATTAGTTTTACTATACTCCATATATATAGGCAAAATCCCATTAAGATCGGACCACTATATCATTAAGTTGTTGTATGAAAATAAATTTTGTTTTTCAAGATATCTTGACCAAACTCGGCATTTATTAGTTTTACAATGCTCCTCATATATATGCAAAATCCTATGAAGATCGGACCCCTAAATCATATAGCTGCCATAAGAACGATCGGTCGAAAATTAAGTTGTTGTATGAAAAAGTATTTTGTTTTTCAAGATATCTTGAATCTATTATAAAGCTGCCATAGGAACGATCGGTCGAAAATTAGGTTGTATGAAAATTATTTTGTTTTTCAAGATATCTTAGCCAAACTTGGCATTTATTAGTTTTACTATGCTCCTCATATATATGCAAAATCCTATGAAGATCGGACCACTGTATCATACAGTTTCCATAGGAACGATCGGTCGAAAATTAAGTTGTTGTATGAAAAAGTATTTTGTTTTTCAAGATATCTTGACCAACCGCGGCATTTATTAGTTTCCATTTATATGCAAAATCCTATTAAGATCGGACCACTATATCATAAAGCTGCCATAGGAACGATCGTTCGAAAATTAGGTTGTATGAAAAATTATTTGTTTTTCAAGAAATCTAACCAAACTTGGCAGTTTTTAGTTTTACTATGCTCCTTATAAGATCGGACCACAATATCATATAGCTGCCATAGGAACGATCGGTCGAAAATTAAGATGTTGTATGCAAAAGTATTTTGTTTGTCAAGATATCTTGACCAAACGCGGCATTTATTAGTTTTACTATACTCCATATATAGGCAAATCCTATTAAGATCGGACCACTATATCATATAATTGCCATAG
Source organism: Drosophila americana (assembly GCA_030788265.1). Classification (NCBI taxonomy): domain Eukaryota; kingdom Metazoa; phylum Arthropoda; class Insecta; order Diptera; family Drosophilidae; genus Drosophila; species Drosophila americana. The sequence goes on along the minus strand of JAURSC010000250.1, from coordinate 107,479 downwards.
GAAAGCTCGGTCGAAAATTAAGTTTTTGTATGAAAAAGTATTTTGTTTTTCAAGATATCTTGACCAAACTTGGCAATATTAGTTTTCATATATATGCAAAATCCTATTAAGATGGGACCACTATATCATAAAGCTGCCATAGGAACGATCGGTCGAAAATTAAGTTGTTGTATGAAAAAGTATTTTGATTTTCAAGATATCTTGACCAAACGCGGCATTTTAGTTTTTCTATACTCCATATATATAGGCAAAATCCTATTAAGAACGGACCACTATATCATATAGCTGCCATAGGAATGATCGATCGAAAATTTAGTTTAAGTATGAAAAAACATTTTGTTTGTTAATATATCTTGACCAAACTCGGCATTAATTAGTTTTATTATACTCCTCATATATAGTCAAAATCATATTAAGGTTGCACCACTAGATCATATAGCTGCTATAGGAACGCTCGGTCGAAAATTATGTTGTGGTATGAAAAAATATTTTGTTATTCAAGATATCCTAACCAAACTGGCATTTATTAGATTTACTATGCTCCTCATATATATGCAAAATCCTATTAACATCGGACCATTATATCATATAGCTGCAACAGGAACGATCTGTCGAAATTAGGTTGTTGTATGAAAAAAACATTTTGTTTGTCAAGATATCTTGACCAAACTTGGCATTTATTAGTTTTACTATACTCCTCATACATAGGCAAAGTCATATTAAGATCGGACCACTATATCATAAGCTGCCATAGGAACGATCGGTCGATAATTAAGTTGTTATATGAAAAAACATTTTGTTTGTCAAGATATCTTGACCAAACTCGGCATTAATTAGTTTTACTAAACTCCTCATATATAGGCAAAATCATATTAAGATTGGACCCCTAAATCATATAGCTGCCATATGAACGATCGGTCAGAAATTAAGTTGTTGTATGAACAAACATTTTGTTTGTTAATATTTCTTGACCAAACTCGGCATTAATTATTTTTATTATACTCCTCATATATAGTCAAAAACATATTAAGGTCGCACCACTATAACATTTAGCTGCTATAGGAACGCTCGGTCAAAAATTATGTTGTTGTATGAAAAATTATTTTGTTTTTCAAGATATCTTGACTAAACTCGGCATTTATTAGTTTTACTATGCTCCTCATATATATATATGCAAAATCCTATTAGGATCTGACAACTATATCATATAGCTGCCATTGGAACGATCTATCGAAAATTAGGTTGTTGTATGAAAAACATTTTGTTTTTCAAGATATCTTGACCAAACTCGGCATTTATTAGTTTTACTATACTCCTCATATATAGGCCTATTTAGGTTGCGCCACTATATCATATAGCTGCCATAGGAATGATCGATCGAAAATTTAGTTTATGTATGAAAATACATTTTGTTTGTTATTATATCTTGACCAAACTCGACATTAATTAGTTTTATTATACTCCTCATATATAGTCAAATTCATATTAAGGTCGCACCACTATAACATTCAGCTGCTATAGGAACGCTCGGTCGAAAATTATGTTGTTGTATGAAAAAATATTTTGTTATTCAAGATATCTTAACCAAACTTGGCATTTATTAGTTTTACTCTGCTCCTCATATATATGCAAAATCCTATTAAGAACGGACCAATATATCATAGGAACTATCAGTCGAAAATTAAGTTGTTGTATGAACAAACATTTTGTTTATCAAGATATCTCGACCAAACTCGACATTTATTAGTTTTACTGTGCTCCTCATATATATCCAAAATCCTATTAAGATCGGACCACTATATCATTTACATCCATAGGAACGATCGGTCGAAAATTAGGTTGTTGTATGAGAAAATGTTTTGTTATTCAAGATATCTTAACCAAACTCGGCATTTATTAGTTTTACTATACTCCTCATATATATGCAAAATCCTATTAAGATCGGACCCACAAATCGTATAGCTGCCATAGGAACGATCGGTCGAAAATTAAGTTGTTGTATGAACAAACATTTTGTTTATCAAGATATCTGACCAAACTCGACATTTATTAGTTTACTGTGCTGCTCATATATATCCAAAACTCTATTAAGATCGGACCACTATATCATATAGCTGCCATAGGAACGATCGGTCGAAAATTAAGTTGTTGTATGAACAAACATTTTGTTTATCAAGATATCTCGACCAAACTCGACATTTATTAGTTTTACTGTGCTTCTCATATATATGCAAAATCCTATTAAGATCGGACCACTATATCATATACATCCATAGGAACGATAGTTCGAAAATTAGGTTGTTGTATGAAAAAAGTTTTGTTATTCAAGATATCTTAACCAAACTCGGCATTTATTAGTTTTACTATACTCCTCATATATATGCAAAGTCCTATTAAGATCGGACCCCTAAGTCATATAGCTGCCATATGAACGATCGGTCGGAAATTAAGTTGTTGTATGAACAAGCATTTGGTTTGTCAAGATATCTTGACCAAACTCGGCTTTTATTAGTTTTACAATGCTCCTCATATATATGCAAAATCCTATGAAGATCGGAGCCTTAAATCATATAGTTGCCATAAGAACGATCGGTCGGAAATTAATTTGTTGTATGAACAAACAGTTTTTTTGTCAAGATATCTTGACCAAACTCGGCATTTATTAGTTTTACAATGCTCCTCATATATATGCAAAATCCTATGAAGATCGGACCCCTAAATCATATAGCTGCCATAAGAACGATCGGTCGAAAATTAAGTTTAAGTATGAAAAAGTATTTTGTTTTTCAAGATATCTTGAATCTATTATAAAGCTGCCATAGGAACGATCGGTCGAAAATTAGGTTGTATGAAAAATTATTTTGTTTTTCAAGATATCTTAGCCAAACATGGCATTTATTAGTTTTACTATGCTCCTCATATATATGCAAAATCCTATGAAGATCGGCCCACAATATCATATAGCTGTCATAGGAACGATCGGTCGAAAATTAGGTTGTATGAAAAATTATTTGTTTTTCAAGATATCTTGACCAACATGGCTTTTATTAGTTTTACTATGCTCCTCATATATATGCAAAATCCTATTAAGATCGAACCACTGTATCATATAGTTTCCATAGGAACGATCGGTCGAAAATTAAGTTGTTGTATGAAAAAGTATTTTGTTTTTCAAGACATCTTGACCAAACGCGGCATTTATTAGTTTCCATTTATAAACAAAATCCTATTAAGATCGAACCACTGTATCATATAGTCTCCATAGGAACGATCGGTCGAAAATTAAGTTGTTGTATGAAAAAGTATTTTGTTTTTCAAGACATCTTGACCAAACGCGGCATTTATTAGTTTCCATTTATATACAAAATCCTATTAAGATCGGACCACTATATCATAAAGCTGCCATAGGAACGATCGGTCGAAAATTAGGTTGTATGAAAAATTATTTTGTTTTTCAAGATATCTAACCAAACTTGGCATTTTTTAGTTTTACTATGCTCCTTATAAGATCGGACACAATATCATATAGCTGCCATAGGAACGATCGGTCAAAAATTAAGTTGTTGTATGAAAAAGTATTTTGTTTTTCAAGATATCTTGACCAAACGCGGCATTTATTAGTTTTCATATATATGCAAAATCCTTTTAAGATCGGGCCACTATATCATAAAGCTGCCATAGGAACGATCGGTCGAAAATTAAGTTGTTGTATGAAAAAGTATATTGTTTTTCAAGATATCTTGACCAAACGCGGCATTTATTAGTTTTACTATACTCCATATATATAGGCAAAATCCCATTAAGATCGGACCACTATATCATTAAGTTGTTGTATGAAAATAAATTTTGTTTTTCAAGATATCTTGACCAAACTTGGCAATTATTAGTTTTCATATATATGCAAAATCCTATCAAGATCGGACCACTATATCATAAAGCTGCCATAGGAACGATCGGTCGAAAATAAGGTTGTATGAAAAATTATTTGTTTTTCAAGATATCTAACCAAACTTGTTTTTAGTTTTACTATGCTCCTTATAAGATCGGACCACAATATCATATAGCTGCCATAGGAACGATCGGTCGAAAATTAGGTTGTATGAAAAATTATTTTGATTTTCAAGATATCTTGACCAAACTTGGCGATTATTAGTTTACAATGCTCCTCATATATATGCAAAATGCTATTAATATCAGACCACTGTATCATATAGTTTCCATAGGAACGATCGGTCGAAAATTAAGTTGTTGTATGAACAAACATTTTGTTTATCAAGATATCTCGACCAAACTCGGCATTTATTAGTTTTACTGTGCTCCTCATATATAACCAAAATCCTATTAAGATCGGACCACTATATCATATACATGCCATGGGAACGATCAGTCGAAAATTAGGTTGTATGAAAAATCATTTTGTTTTTCAAGATATCTTGACCAAACTTGGCTATTATTAGTATTACTATGCTCCTCATACATATGCAAAATCCTATTAAGATCGGACCACTATATCATATAGTTGCCATAGGAGCGATCGGTCGAAAATTAAGTTGTTGTATGAACAAACATTTTGTTTGTCAAAATATCTTGACCAAACTCGGCATTTATTAGTTTTACTATACTCCTCATATATACGCAAAATACTATTAAGATCGGACCCACAAATCATATAGCTGCCATAGGAACGATCGGTCGAAAATTAAGTTGTTGTATGAACAAGATATCAAGATATCTCGACCAAACGCGACATTTATTAGTTTTACTGTGCTCCTCATATATATCCAAAATCCTATTAAGATCGGACCACTATATCATATACATCCATAGGAACGATCGGTCGAAAATTAGGTTGTATGAAAATCATTTTGTTTTTCAAGATATCTTGGCCAAACTTGGCTATTATTAGTTTTACTATGCTCCTCATACATATGCAAAATCCTATTAAGATCGGACCACAATATCATATAGTTACCATAGGAGCGATCGGGCGAAAATTAAGTTGTTGTATGAACAAGATATCAAGATATCTCGACCAAACTCGACATTTATTAGTTTTACTGTGCTCCTCATATATATCCAAAATCCTATTAAGATCGGACCACTATATCATATACATCCATAGGAACGATCGGTCGAAAATTAGGTTGTATGAAAAATCATTTTGTTTTTCAAGATATCTTGACCAAACGCGGCATTTATTAGTTTTATTATACTCCATATATATAGGCAAAATCCTATTAAGATCGGACCACTATATCATATAGCTGCCATAGCAACGATCGGGCGAAAATTAAGTTGTATGAAAAAATTATTTTGATTTTCAAGATATCTTGACCAAACTTGGCGATTATTAGTTTACAATGCTCCTCATATATATGCAAAATGGTATTAATATCGGACCACTGTATCATATAGTTTCCATAGGAACGATCGGTCGAAAATTAAGTTGTTGTATGAACAAACATTTTGTTTATCAAGATATCTCGACCAAACTCGGCATTTATTAGTTTTACTGTGCTTCTCATATATATGCAAAATCCTATTAAGATCGGACCCACAAATCATATAGCTGCCATAGGAACGATTGGTCGAAAATTAAGTTGTTGTATGAACAAACATTTTGTTTATCAAGATATCTCGACAAACTCGACATATATTAGTTTTACTGTGCTCCTCATATATATCCAAAATCCTATTAAGATCGGACCACTATATCATATACGTCCATAGGAACGATCGGTCGAAAATTAGGTTGTTGTATGAAAAAATGTTTTGTTATTCAAGATATCTTAACCAAACTTGGCATTTATTAGATTTACTATGCTCCTCATATATATCCAAAATTCTATTAAGATCGGACCACTATATCATATAGCTGCCATAGAAACGATCGGTCGAAAATTAAGTTGTTGTATGAACAAACATTTTGTTTATCAAGATATCTCGACCAAACTCGACATTTATTAGTTTTACTGTGCTTCTCATATATATGCAAAATCCTATTAAGATCGGACCACTATATCATATACATCCATAGGAACGATCGGTCGAAAATTAGGTTGTTGTTTGAAAAAATGTTTTGTTATTCAAGATATCTTAACCAAACTCGGCATTTATTAGTTTTACTATACTCCTCATATATATGCAAAGTACTATTAAGATCGGACCCCTAAGTCATATTGCTGCCATATGAACGATCGGTCGGAAATTAAGTTGTTGTATGAACAAACATTTGGTTTGTCAAGATATCTTGACCAAACTCGGCTTTTATTAGTTTTACAATGCTCCTCATATATATGCAAAATCCTATGAAGATCGGAGCCTTAAATCATGTAGTTAACATAAGAACGATCGGTCGGAAATTAATTTGTTGTATGAACAAACAGTTTTTTTGTCAAGATATCTTGACCAACATGGCTTTTATTAGTCTTACTATGCTCCTCATATATATGCAAAATCCTATTAAGATCGAACCACTGTATCATATAGTTTCCATAGGAACGATCGGTCGAAAATTAAGTTGTTGTATGAAAAAGTATATTGTTTTTCAAGACATCTTGACCAAACGCGGCATTTATTAGTTTCCATTTATATACAAAATCCTATTAAGATCGGACCACTATATCTTAAAGCTGCCATAAGAACGATCGGTCGAAAATTATTCTGTATGAAAAATTATTTTGTCTTTCAAGATATCTAACCAAACTTGGCATTTTTTAGTTTTACTATGCTCCTTATAAGATCGGACCACAATATCATATAGCTGCCATAGGAACGATCGGTCGAAAATTAAGTTGTTGTATGAAATAGTATTATGTTTTTCAAGATATCTTGACCAAACGCGGCATTTAATAGTTTTCATATGTATGCAAAATCCTATTAAGATCGGGCCACTATATCATAAAGCTGACATAGGAACGATCGGTCGAAAATTAAGTTGTTGTATGAAAAAGTATTTTGTTTTTCAAGATATCTTGACCAAACGCGGCATTTATTAGTTTTACTATACTCCATATATATAGGCAAAATCCCATTAAGATCGGACCACTATATCATATAGTTGCCATAGGAAAGCTCGGTCGAAAATTAAGTTGTTGTATGAAAAAGAATTTTGTTGTTCAAGATATCTTGACCAAACTTGGCAATTATTAGTTTTCATATATATGCAAAATCCTATTAAGATCGGACCACTATATCATAAAGCTGCCATAGGAACGATCGGTCGAAAATAAGGTTGTATGAAAAATTATTTTGTTTTTCAAGATATCTAACCAAACTTGGCATTTTTTAGTTTTACTGTGCTCCTCATATATAACCAAAATCCTATTAAGATCGGACCACTATATCATATACATCCATAGGAACGATCGGTCGAAAATTAGGTTGTATTAAAAATTATTTTGATTTTCAAGATATCTTAACCAAACTTGGCGATTATTAGTTTACAATGCTCCTCATATATATGCAAAATGCTATTAATATCGGACCACTGTATCATATAGTTTCCATAGGAACGATCGGTCGAAAATTAAGTTGTTGTATGAACAAACAATTTGTTTATCAAGATATCTCGACCAAACTCGGCATTTATTAGTTTTACTGTGCTCCTCATATATAACCAAAATCCTATTAAGATCGGACCACTATATCATATACATCCATAGGAACGATCGGTCGAAAATTAAGTTGTATGAAAAATCATTTTGTTTTTCAAGATATCTTGACCAAACTTGGCTATTATTAGTATTACTATGCTCCTCATACATATGCAAAATCCTATTAAGATCGGACCCACAAATCATATAGCTGCCATAGGAACGATCGGTCGAAAATTAAGTTGTTGTATGAACAAGATATCAAGATATCTCGACCAAACTCGACATTTATTTGTTTTACTGTGCTCCTCATATATATCCAAAATCCTATTAAGATCGGACCACTATATCATATACATCCATAGGAACGATCGGTCGAAAATTAAGTTGTATGAAAAATCATTTTGTTTTTCAAGATATCTTGGCCAAACTTGGCTATTATTAGTTTTACTATGCTCCCCATACATATGCAAAATCCTATTAAGATCGGACCACTATATCATATAGTTGCCATAGGAGCGATCGGTCGAAAATTAAGTTGTTGTATGAACAAACATTTTTTTTGTCAAGATATCTTGACCAAGCTCGCATTTATTAGTTTTACAATGCTCATCATATATATGCAAAATCCTATGAAGATCGGCCCACAATATCATATAGCTGTCATAGCAACGATCGGTCAAAATTAGGTTGTATGAAAAATTATTTTGTTTTTCAAGATATCTTGACCAAACTTGGCTATTATTAGTTTTACTTTGCTCCTCATATATATGCAAAATGCTATTAATATCGGACCACTGTATCATATAGTTTCCATAGGAACGATCGGTCGAAAATTAAGTTGTTGTATGAACAAACAATTTGTTTATCAAGATATCTCGACCAAACTCGGCATTTATTAGTTTTACTGTGCTCCTCATATATAACCAAAATCCTATTAAGATCGGACCACTATATCATATACATCCATAGGAACGATCGGTCGAAAATTAAGTTGTATGAAAAATCATTTTGTTTTTCAAGATATCTTGGCCAAACTTGGCTATTATTAGTTTTACTATGCTCCTCATACATATGCAAAATCCTATTAAGATCGGACCACTATATCATATAGTTGCCATAGGAGCGATCGGTCGAAAATTAAGTTGTTGTACATTTTTTTTGTCAAGATATCTTGACCAAGCTCGCATTTATTAGTTTTACAATGCTCCTCATATATATGCAAAATCCTATGAAGATTGGACCCCTAAATCATTTAGCTGCCATAAGAACGATCGTCGAAAATTAAGTTGTTGTGTTTTTTTTTGTTTTTCAAGATATCTTGACCAAACGCGGCATTTATTTATTTTACTATACTCCATATACATAGGCAAAATCCTATTAAGATCGGAGCACTATATTATATAGCTGCCATTGGAACGATCGGGCAAAGATTAAGTTGTTGTTTGAAAAAACATTTTGTTTGTCAAAATATCTTGACCAAACTCGGCATTTATTAGTTTTACTATACTCCTCATATATATGCAAAATCCTATTAAGATCGGACCCACAAATCATATAGCTGCCATAGGAACGATCGGTCGAAAATTAAGTTGTTGTATGAAAAAGTATTTTGTTTTTCAAGATATCTTGACCAAACGCGGCATTTATTAGTTTTCATATGTATGCAAAATCCTATTAAGATCGGGCCACTATATCATAAAGCTGACATAGGAACGATCATTCGAAAATTAAGTTGTTGTATGAAAAAGTATTTTGTTTTTCAAGATATCTTGACAAACGCGGCATTTATTAGTTTTACTATACTCCATATATATAGGCAAAATCCCATTAAGATCGGACCACTATATCATATAGTTGCCATAGGAAAGCTCGGTCGAAAATTAAGTTGTTGTATGAAAAAGAATTTTGTTGTTCAAGATATCTTGACCAAACTTGGCAATTATTAGTTTTCATATATATGCAAAATCCTATTAAGATCGGACCACTATATCATAAAGCTGCCATAGGAACGATCGGTCGAAAATAAGGTTGTATGAAAAATTATTTTGTTTTTCAAGATATCTAACCAAACTTGGCATTTTTTAGTTTTACTGTGCTCCTCATATATAACCAAAATCCTATTAAGATCGGACCACTATATCATATACATCCATAGGAACGATCGGTCGAAAATTAGGTTGTATGAAAAATTATTTTGATTTTCAAGATATCTTAACCAAACTTGGCGATTATTAGTTTACAATGCTCCTCATATATATGCAAAATGCTATTAATATCGGACCACTGTATCATATAGTTTCCATAGGAACGATCGGTCGAAAATTAAGTTGTTGTATGAACAAACAATTTGTTTATCAAGATATCTCGACCAAACTCGGCATTTATTAGTTTTACTGTGCTCCTCATATATAACCAAAATCCTATTAAGATCGGACCACTATATCATATACATCCATAGGAACGATCGGTCGAAAATTAAGTTGTATGAAAAATCATTTTGTTTTTCAAGATATCTTGGCCAAACTTGGCTATTATTAGTTTTACTATGCTCCTCATACATATGCAAAATCCTATTAAGATCGGAACACTATACCATATAGTTGCCATAGGAGCGATCGGTCGAAAATTAAGTTGTTGTATGAACAAACATATTTTTTTGTCAAGATATCTTGACCAAACTCGCATTTATTAGTTTTACAATGCTCCTCATATATATGCAAAATCCTATTAAGATCGGACCACTATATCATATACATCCATAGGAACGATCGGTCGAAAATTAAGTTGTATGAAAAATCATTTTGTTTTTCAAGATATCTTGACCAAACTTGGCTATTATTAGTATTACTATGCTCCTCATACATATGCAAAATCCTATTAAGATCGGACCCACAAATCATATAGCTGCCATAGGAACGATCGGTCGAAAATTAAGTTGTTGTATGAACAAGATATCAAGATATCTCGACCAAACTCGACATTTATTTGTTTTACTGTGCTCCTCATATATATCCAAAATCCTATTAAGATCGGACCACTATATCATATACATCCATAGGAACGATCGGTCGAAAATTAAGTTGTATGAAAAATCATTTTGTTTTTCAAGATATCTTGGCCAAACTTGGCTATTATTAGTTTTACTATGCTCCTCATACATATGCAAAATCCTATTAAGATCGGACCACTATATCATATAGTTGCCATAGGAGCGATCGGTCGAAATTAAGTTGTTGTATGAACAAACATTTTTTTTGTCAAGATATCTTGACCAAACTCGCATTTATTAGTTTTACAATGCTCCTCATATATATGCAAAATCCTATGAAGATTGGACCCCTAAATCATTTAGCTGCCATAAGAACGATCGGTCGAAAATTAAGTTGTTGTTGTTTTTTTTGTTTTTCAAGATATCTTGACCAAACGCGGCATTTATTTATTTTACTATACACCATATACATAGGCAAAATCCTATTAAGATCGGACCACTATATTATATAGCTGCCATTGGAACGATCGGGCAAAGATTAAGTTGTTGTTTGAAAAAACATTTTGTTTGTCAAAATATCTTGACCAAACTCGGCATTTATTAGTTTTACTATACTCCTCATATATATGCAAAATCCTATTAAGATCGGACCCACAAATCATATAGCTGCCATAGGAACGATCGGTCGAAAATTAAGTTGTTGTATGAACAAGATATCAAGATATCCCGACCAAACTAGACATTTATTAGTTTTACTGTGCTCCTCATATATATCCAAAATCATATTAAGATCGGACCACTATATCATATACATCCATAGGAACGATCGGTCGAAAATTAAGTTGTATGAAAAATCATTTTGTTTTTCAAGATATCTTGGCCAAACTTGGCTATTATTAGTATTACTATGCTCCTCATACATATGCAAAATCCTATTAAGATCGGACCACTATATCATATAGTTGCCATAGGAGCGATCGGTCGAAAATTAAGTTGTTGTATGAAAAAGTATTTTGTTTTTCAAGATATCTTGACCAAACGCGGCATTTATTAGTTTTATTATACTCCATATATATAGGCAAAATCCTATTAAGATCGGACCACTATATCATATAGCTGCCATAGTAACGATCGGGCGAAAATTAAGTTGTTGTATGAAAAAACATTTTGTTTCTCAAGATATCTTGACCAAACTCGGCATTTATTAGTTTTACTATACTCCTCATATATATGCAAAGTCCTATTAAGATCGGACCCCTAAATCATATAGCTGCCATATGAACGATCGGTCGGAAATTAAGTTGTTGTAAGAACAAACATTTGGTTTGTCAAGATATCTTGACCAAACTCGGCTTTTATTAATTTTACAATGCTCCTCATATATATGCAAAATCCTATGAAGATCGGAGCCTTAAATCATATAGTTGCCATAAGAACGACCGGTCGGAAATTAATTTGTTGTATGAACAAACATTTTTTTGTCAAGATATCTTGACCAAACTCGGCATTTATTAGTTTTACAATGCTCCTCATATATATGCAAAATCCTATGAAGATCGGACCCCTAAATCATATAGCTGCCATAAGAACGATCGGTCGGAAATTAAATGTTGTATGAACAAACATTTTGTTTGTCAAGATATCTTGACCAAACTCGGCATTTATTAGTTTTACAATGCTCCTCATATATATGCAAAATCCTATGAAGATCGGACCCCTAAATCATATAGCTGCCATAAGAACGATCGGTCGAAAATTAAGTTGTTGTATGAAAAAGTATTTGTTTTTCAAGATATCTTGAATCTATTATAAAGCTGCCATAGGAACGATCGGTCGAAAATTAGGTTGTATGAAAAATTTTGTTTTTCAAGATATCTTAGCCAAACTTGGCATTTATTAGTTCTACTATGCTCCTCATATATATCCAAAATCCTATGAAGATCGGCCCACAATATCATATAGCTGTCATAGGAACGATCGGTCAAAAATTAGGTTGTATGAAAAATTATTTTGTTATTCAAGATATCTTGACCAAACTTGGCTATTATTAGTTTTACTATGCTCCTCATATATATGCAAAATCCTATTAAGATCGGACCACTGTATCATACAGTTTCCATAGGAACGATCGGTCGAAAATTAAGTTGTTGTATGAAAAAGTATTTTGTTTTTCAAGATATCTTGAGCAGCCGCGGCATTTATTAGTTTCCATTTATATGCAAAATCCTATTAAGATCGGACTACTATATCATAAAGCTGTATGAAAAATTATTTTGTTTTTCAAGAAATCTAACCAAACTTGGCATTTTTTAGTTTTACTATGCTCCTTATAAGATCGGACCACAATATCATATAGCTGCCATAGGAACGATCGGTCGAAAATTAAGATGTTGTATGAAAAAGTATTTTTTTGTCAAGATATCTTGACCAAACGCGGCATTTATTAGTTTTACTATACTCCATATATATAGGCAAAATCCTATTAAGATCGGACCACTATATCATATAGTTGCCATAGGAAAGCTCGGTCGAAAATTAAGTTGTTGTATGAAAAATTATTTTGTTTTTCAAGATATCTTGACCAAACATGGCAATTATTAGTTTTCATATATATGCAAAATCCTATTAAGATCGGACCACTATATCATAAAGCTGCCATAGGAACGATCGGTCGAAAATTAAGTTGTTGTATGAAAAAGTATTTTGTTTTTCAAGATATCTTGACCAAACGCGGCATTTATTAGTTTTACTATACTCCATATATATAGGCAAACTCCTATTTAGGTTGCACCACTAGATCATATTTCTGCTATAGGAACGCTCGGTCGAAAATTATGTTGTGGTATGACAAAATATTTTGTTATTCAAGATATCCTAACCAAACTTGGCATTTATTAGATTTACTATGCTCCTCATATATATGCAAAATTCTATTAAGATCGGACCACTATATCATATAGTTGCCATAGGAAAGCTCGGTCAAAAATTAAGTTGTATGAAAAATTATTTTGTTTTTCAAGATATCTTGACCAAACTTGGCAATTATTAGTTTTCATATATATGCAAAATCCTATTAAGATCGGACCACTTTATCATATAGCTGCCATAGGAATGATCGATCGAAAATTTAGTTTAAGTATGAAAAAACATTTTGTTTGTTAATATATCTTGACCAAACTCGGCATTAATTAGTTTTATTATACTCCTCATATATAGTCAAAATCATATTAAGGTTGCACCACTAGATCATATAGCTGCTATAGGAACGCTCGGTCGAAAATTATGTTGTGGTATGAAAAAATATTTTGTTATTCAAGATATCCTAACCAAACTTGGCATTTATTAGATTTACTATGCTCCTCATATATATGCAAAATCCTATTAACATCGGACCATTATATCATATAGCTGCAACAGGAACGATCTGTCGAAAATTAGGTTGTCAAGATATCTTGACCAAACTTGGCATTTATTAGTTTTACTATACTCCTCATATATAGGCAAAGTCATATTAAGATCGGACCACTATATCATAAGCAGCCATAGGAACGATCGGTCGATAATTAAGTTGTTATATGAAAAAACATTTTGCTTGTCAAGATATCTTGACCAAACTCTGCATTAATTAGTATTACTAAACTCCTCATATATAGGCAAAATCATATTAAGATTGGACCCCTAAATCATATAGCTGCCATATGAACGATCGGTCAGAAATTAAGTTGTTGTATGAACAAACATTTTGTTTGTTAATATTTCTTGACCAAACTCGGCATTAATTATTTTTATTATACTCCTCATATATAGTCAAAAACATATTAAGGTCGCTCCACTATAACATTTAGCTGTTATAGGAAGGCTTGGTCGAAAATGATGTTGTTGTATGAAAAAATATTTTGTTATTCAAGATATTTTAGCCAAACTTGGCATTAATTGGTTTTGTTATACTCCTCATATATAGTCAAAAACATATTAAGGTCGCACCACTATAACATTTAGCTGCTATAGGAACGCTCGGTCAAAAATTATGTTGTTGTATGAAAAATTATTTTGTTTTTCAAGATATCTTGACTAAACTCGGCATTTATTAGTTTTACTATGCTCCTCATATATATATATGCAAAATCCTATTAGGATCTGACAACTATATCATATAGCTGCCATAGGAACGATCTATCGAAAATTAGGTTGTTGTATGAAAAACATTTTGTTTTTCAAGATATCTTGACCAAACTTGGCATTTATTAGATTTACTATGCTCCTCATATATATGCAAAATCCTATTAAGAACGGTCCAATATATCATAGGAACTATCAGTCGAAAATTAAGTTGTTGTATGAACAAACATTTTGTTTATCAAGATATCTCGACCAAACTCGGCATTTATTAGTTTTACTGTGCTTCTCATATATATGCAAAATCCTGTTAAGATCGGACCCACAAATCATATAGCTGCCATAGGAACGATCGGTCGAAAATTAAGTTGTTGTATGAACAAACATTTTGTTTATCAAGATATCTCGCCCAAACTCGACATTTATTAGTTTTACTGTGCTCCTCATATATATCCAAAATCCTATTAAGATCGGACCACTATATCATATACATCCATAGGAACGATCAGTCGAAAATTAGGTTGTTGTATGAAAAAATGTTTTGTTATTCAAGATATCTTAACCAAACTTGGCATTTATTAGATTTACTATGCTCCTCATATATATGCAAAATCCTATTAAGAACGGACCAATATATCATAGGAACTATCAGTCGAAAATTAAGTTGTTGTATGAACAAACATTTTGTTTATCAAGATATCTCGACCAAACTCGGCATTTATTAGTTTTACTGTGCTTCTCATATATATGCAAAATCCTGTTAAGATCGGACCCACAAATCATATAGCTGCTATAGGAACGATCGGTCGAAAATTAAGTTGTTGTATGAACAAACATTTTGTTTATCAAGATATCTCGCCCAAACTCGACATTTATTAGTTTTACTGTGCTCCTCATATATATCCAAAATCCTATTAAGATCGGACCACTATATCATATACATCCATAGGAACGATCGGTCGAAAATTAGGTTGTTGTATGAAAAAATGTTTTGTTATTCAAGATATCTTAACCAAACTTGGCATTTATTAGATTTACTATGCTCCTCATACATATGCAAAATTCTATTAAGATCGGACCACTATATCATATAGCTGCCATAGGAACGATCGGTCGAAAATTAAGTTGTTGTATGAACAAACATTTTGTTTATCAAGATATCTCGACCAAACTCGGCATTTATTAGTTTTACTGTGCTCCTCATATATATCCAAAATCCTATTAAGATCGGACCACTATATCATATACATCCATAGGAACGATCGGTCGAAAATTAGGTTGTATGAAAAATCATTTAGTTTTTCAAGATATCTTGACCAAACTTGGCTATTATTAGTTTTACTATGCTCCTCATACATATGCAAAATCCTATTAAGATCGGACCACTATAACATATAGTTGCCATAGGAGCGATCGGTCGAAAATTAAGTTGTTGTATGAAAAAGTATTTGTTTTTCAAGATATCTTGACCAAATGCGGCATTTATTAGTTTTATTATACTCCATATATATAGGCAAAATCGGACCACTATATCATTTAGCTGCCATAGGAACGATCGGGCGAAAATTAAGTTGTTGTATGAAAAAACATTTTGTTTTTCAGGACATCTTGACCAAACTTGGCAATTATTAGTTTTCATATATATGCAAAATCCTATTAAGATCGGACCACTATATCATAAAGCTGCCATAGGAACGATCGGTCGAAAATTAAGTTGTTGTATGAAAAAACATTTTGTTTTTCAAGATATCTCGACCAAACTCGGCATTTATTAGTTTTACTGTGCTCCTAATATATAACCAAAATCCTATTAAGATCGGACCAATATATCATATACATGCCATGGGAACGATCGGTCGAAAATTAGGTTGTTTGAAAAATCATTTTGTTTTTCAAGATATCTTGACCAAACTTGGCTATTATTAGTTTTACTATGCTCCTCATATATATGCAAAATACTATTAAGATCTGACCACTATAACATATAGCTGCCATAAGAACGATCGGTCGAAAATTAAATATGTATGAACAAACATTTTGTTGTCAAGATATCTTTACCAAACTCGGCATTTATTAGTTTTACAATGCTCCTCATATATATGCAAAATCCTATGAAGATCGGACTCCTAAATCATATAGCTGCCATAAGAACGATCGGTCGGAAATTAAATGTTGTACGAACAAACATTTTGTTTGTCAAGATATCTTGACCAAACTCGGCATTTATTAGTTTTACTTTACCCCTCATATATAGGAAAAATCCTATTAACATCGGACCCCTAAATCATATAGCTGCCATAAGAACGATCGGTCGGAAATTAAGTTGTTGTATGAACAAACATTTGGTTTGTCAAGATATCTTGACCAAGCTCGGCATTTATTAGTTTTACAATGCTCCTCATATATATGCAAAATCCTATGAAGATCGGACACCTAAATCATATAGCTGCCATAAGAACGATCGGTCGGAAATTAAATGTTGTATGAACAAACATTTTGTTTGTCAAGATATCTTGACCAAACTCGGCATTTATTAGATTTACAATGCTCCTCATATATATGCAAAATCCTATGAAGATCGGACCCCTAAATCATATAGCTGCCATATAAATGATCGGTCGAAAATTAAGTTGTTGTATGAAAAAGTATTTTGTTTTTCAAGATATCTTGACCAAACTTGGCATTAATTAGGTTCCATATATATGCAAAATGCTATTAAGATCGGACCACTATATCATATAGTTGCCATAGCAACGATCGGTCGAAAATTAGGTTGTATGAAAAATTATTTTGTTTTTCAAGATATCTAACCAAACTTGGCATTTTTTAGTTTTACTATGCTCCTTATAAGATCGGACCACAATATCATATAGCTGCCATAGGAACGATCGGTCGAAAATTAGGTTGTATGAAAAAATATTTTGTTATTCAAGATATCTTAACCAAACTTGGCATTATTAGCTTTACTATGCTCCTCATATATATGCAAAATCCTATTAAGATCGGACCACTGTATCATATAGTTTCCATAGGAACGATCGGTCGAAAATTAAGTTGTTGTATGAACAAACATTTTGTTTATCAAGATATCTCGACCAAACTCGACATTTATTAGTTTTACTGTGCTCCTCATATATAACCAAAATCCTATTAAGATCGGACCACTATATCATATACATGCCATAGGAACGATCGGTCGAAAATTAGATTGTATGAAAAATCATTTTGTTTTTCAAGATATCTTAACCAAACTTGGCTATTATTAGTTTTATAATGCTCCTCATATATATGCAAAATCCTATGAAGATCGGACCCCTAAATCATATAGCTGCCATATAAATGATCGGTCGAAAATTAAGTTGTTGTATGAAAAAGTATTTTGTTTTTCAAGATATCTTGACCAAACTCGGCATTTATTAGTCTACAATGCTCCTCATATATATGCAAAATGCTATTAAGATCGGACCACTGTATCATATAGTTGCCATAGGAGCGATCGGTCGAAAATTAAGTTTTTGTATGAACAAACATTTTGTTTGCCAAGATATCTTGACCAAACTCGGCATTTATTAGTTTACAATGCTCCTCATATATATGTAAAATGCTATTAAGATCGGACCACTGTATAATATAGTTTCCATAGGAACGATCGGTCGAAAATTAAGTTGTTGTATGAACAAACATTTTGTTTATCAAGATATCTCGACCAAACTCGGCAATTATTAGTTTTGCTGTGCTCCTCTATATAACCAAAATCATATTAAGATCGGACCACTATATCATATACATGCCATAGGAACGATCGGTCGAAAATTAGGTTGTATGAAAAATCATTTTGTTTTTCAAGATATCTTAACCAAACTTGGCTATTATTAGTTTTACTATGCTCCTCATATATATGCAAAATCCTATTAAGATCGGACCACTGTATCATATAGTTGCCACAGGAGCGATCGGTCGAAAATTAAGTTGTTGTATGAACAAACATTTGTTTGTCAAGATATCTTGACCAAACTCGGCATTTTTTAGTTTTACAATGCTCCTCATATATAACCAAAATCCTATTAAGATCGGACCACTATATCATAAAGCTGCCATAGGAACGATCGGTCGAAAATAAGGTTGTATGAAAAATTATTTTGTTTTTCAAGATATCTTGACCAAACTTGGAAATTATTTTTCATATATATGCAAAATCCCATTAAGATCGGACCACTGTATCATAGTTTCCATAGGAACGATCGGTCGAAAATTAAGTTGTTGTATGAACAAACATTTTGTTTATCAAGATATCTCGACCAAACTCGGCATTTATTAGTTTTACTGTGCTCCTCATATATAACCAAAATCCTTTTAAGATCGGACCACTATATCATATACATGCCATAGGAACGATCGGTCGAAAATTAGGTTGTATGAAAAATCATTTTGTTTTTCAAGATATCTTAACCAAACTTGGCTATTATTTGTTGTACAATGCTCCTCATATATATGCAAAATCCTATTAAGATCGGACCACTGTATCATATAGTTTCCATAGGAACGATCGGTCGAAAATTAAGTTGTTGTATGAACAAACATTTTGTTTATCAAGATATCTCGACCAAACTCGGCATTTATTAGTTTTACTGTGCTCCTCATATATAACCAAAATCCTATTAAGATCGGACCACTATATCATATACATGCCATAGGAACGATCGGTCGAAAAATAGGTTGTATGAAAAATCATTTTGTTTTTCAAGATATCTTAACCAAACTTGGCTATTATTAGTTTTACTATGCTCCTCATATATATGCAAAATACTATTAAGATCTGACCACTATAACATATAGCTGCCATAAGAACGATCGGTCGAAAATTAAATATTGTATGAACAAACATTTTGTTTGTCAAGATATCTTTACCAAACTCGGCATTTATTAGTTTTACAATGCTCCTCATATATTGCAAAATCCTATGAAGATCGGACTCCTAAATCATATAGCTGCCATAAGAACGATCGGTCGGAAATTAAATGTTGTATGAACAAACATTTGTTTGTCAAGATATCTTGACCAAACTCGGCATTTATTAGTTTTACTTTACCCCTCATATATAGGAAAAATCCTATTAACATCGGACCCCTAAATCATATAGCTGCCATAAGAACGATCGGTCGGAAATTAAGTTGTTGTATGAACAAACATTTGGTTTGTCAAGATATCTTGACCAAGCTCGGCATTTATTAGTTTTACAATGCTCCTCATATATATGCAAAATCCTATGAAGATCGGACCCCTAAATCATATAGCTGCCATAAGAACGATCGGTCGGAAATTAAATGTTGTATGAACAAACATTTTGTTTGTCAAGATATCTTGACCAAACTCGGCATTTATTAGTTTTACAATGCTCCTCATATATATGCAAAATCCTATGAAGATCGGACCCCTAAATCATATAGCTGCCATATAAATGATCGGTCGAAAATTAAGTTGTTGTATGAAAAAGTATTTTGTTTTTCAAGATATCTTAACCAAACTTGGCATTAATTAGGTTCCATATATATGCAAAATGCTATTAAGATCGGACCACTATATCATATAGTTGCCATAGGAACGATAGGTCGATAATTAGGTTGTATGAAAAATTATTTTGTTTTTCAAGATATCTAACCAAACTTGGCATTTTTTAGTTTTACTGTGCTTCTTATAAGATCGGACCACAATATTATATAGCTGCCATAGGAAAGATCGGTCGAAAATTAGGTTGTATGAAAAAATATTTTGTTATTCAAGATATCTTAACCAAACTTGGCATTTATTAGATTTACTATGCTCCTCATATATATGCAAAATTCTATTAAGATCGGACCACTGTATCATAAAGCTGCCATAGCAACGATCGGTCGAAAAATAAGTTGTTGTATGAAAGAACATTTGTGTTTTAAGATATCTTGACCAAACTTGGCAATTATTATTTTTCATATATATGCAAAATCCTATTAAGATCGGACCACTATATCATAAAGCTGCCATAGGAACGATCGGTCGAAAATTAGGTTGTATGAAAAATCATTTTGTTTTTCAAGATATCTTAACCAAACTTGGCTATTATTAGTTTTACTATGCTCCTCATATATATGCAAAATCCTATTAAGATCGGAACACTGTATCATATAGTTGCCATCGGAGCAATCGGTCGAAATTAAGTTGTTGTATGAACAAACATTTTGTTTGTCAAGATATCTTGACCAAACTCGGCATATATTAGTTTTACAATGCTCCTCATATATATGCAAAATTATATGAAGATCGGACCCCTAAATCATATAGCTGCCATAAGAACGATCGGTCGGAAATTAAATGTTGTATGAACAAACATTTTGTTTGTCAAGATATCTTGACCAAACTCGGCATTTATTAGTTTTACTGTGCTCCTCATATATATGCAAAATCCCATTAAGATCGGACCACTGTATCATATAGTTGCCATAGGAACGATCGGTCGAAAATTAAGTTGTTGTATGAACAAACATTTTGTTTGTCAAGATATCTTGACCAACCTCGGCATTTCTTAGTTTTACAATGCTCCTCATATATATGCAAATCCTATGAAGATCGGACCCCTAAATCATATAGCTGCCATATAAATGATCGGTCGAAAACTAAGTTGTTGTATGAAAAAGTATTTTGTTTTTCAAGATATCTTGACCAAACTTGGCATTTATTAGGTTCCATATATATGCAAAATGCTATTAAGATCGGACCACTATATCATATAGTTTCCAAAGGAACGATCGGTCGAAAATTAAGTTGTTGTATGAACAAACATTTTGTTTATCAAGATATCTCGACCAAACTCGACATTTATTAGTTTTACTGTGCTCCTCATATATAACCAAAATCCTATTAAGATCGGACCACTAGATCATATACATGCCATAGGAACGATCGGTCGAAAATTAGGTTGTATGAAAAATCATTTTGTTTTTCAAGATATCTTAACCAAACTTGGCTATTAATAGTTTTACAATGCTCCTCATATATATGCAAAATCCTATGAAGATCGGACCCCTAAATCATATAGCTGCCATACAAATGATCGGTCGAAAATTAAGTTGTTGTATGAAAAAGTATTTTGTTTTTTAAGATATCTTGACCAAACTCGGCATTTATTAGTCTACAATGCTCCTCATATATATGCAAAATGCTATTAAGATCGGACCACTGTATCATATAGTTGCCATAGGAGCGATCGGTCGAAAATTAAGTTTTTGTATGAACAAACATTTTGTTTGTCAAGATATCTTGACCAAACTCGGCATTTATTAGTTTACAATGCTCCTCATATATATGTAGAATGCTATTAAGATCGGACCACTGTATAATATAGTTGCCATAGGAGCGATCGGTCGAAAATTAAGTTGTTGTATGAACAATCATTTTGTTTATCAAGATATCTCGACCAAACTCGGCATTTATTAGTTTTGCTGTGCTCCTCATATATAACCAAAATCATATTAAGATCGGACCACTATATCATATACATGCCATAGGAACGATCGGTCGAAAATTAGGTTGTATGAAAAACATTTTGTTTTTCAAGATATCTTAACCAAACATGGCTATTATTAGTTTTACTATGCTCCTCATATATATGCAAAATCCTATTCAGATCGGACCACTGTATCATATAGTTGCCATAGGAGCGATCGGTCGAAAATTAAGTTTTTGTATGAACAAACATTTTGTTTGTCAAGATATCTTGACCAAACTCGGCATTTATTAGTTACAATGCTCCTCATATATATGTTAAATGCTATTAAGATCGGACCACTGTATAATATAGTTTCCATAGGAACGATCGGTCGAAAAATAAGTTGTTGTATGAACAATCATTTTGTTTGTCAAGATATCTTGACCAAACTCGGCATTTATTAGTTTTACAATGCTCCTCATATATATGCAAATTATATGAAGATCGGACCCCTAAATCATATAGCTGCCATAAGAACGATCGGTCGGAAATTAAATGTTGTATGAACAAACATTTTGTTTGTCAAGTTATCTTGACCAAACTCGGCATTTATTAGTTTTACTGTGCTCCTCATATATATGCAAAATCCTATTAAGATCGGACCACTGTATCATATAGTTGCCATAGGAACGATCGGTCGAAAATTAAGTTGTTGTATGAACAAACATTTTGTTTATCAAGATATCTCGACCAAACTCGGCATTTATTAGTTTTACTGTGCTCCTCATACATAACCAAAATCCTATTAAGATCGGACCACTATATCATATACATGCCACAGGAACGATCGGTCGAAAATTAGGTTGTATGAAAAATCATTTTGTTTTTCAAAATATCTTAACCAAACTTGGCTATTATTAGTTGTACAATGCTCCTCATATATATGCAAATTCCTATTAAGATCGGACCCCTAAATCATATAGCTCCCATTTAAATGATCGGTCGAAAATTAATTTGTTGTATGAAAAAGTATTTTGTTTTTCAAGATATCTTGACCAAACTTGGCATTTATTAGGCTTTGCGAAATGCTATTAAGACCGGACCACTATATCATATAGTTGCCATAGGAACGATCGGTCAAAAATTAGGTTGTCTGAAAAATTATTTTATTTTTCAAGATATCTTAACCAAACTTGGCTATTATTAGTTTTACTATACTTCTCAAATATATTCATAATCCTGTTAAGATTGGACCACTGTGTCATATAGTTGCCATAGGAATGATCGGTCGAAAATTAAGTTGTTGTATGAAAAAGTATTTTGTTTTTCAAGATATCTTGACCAAAATCGGCATTTATCAGTCTACAATGCTCCTCATATATATGTAAAATGCTATTAAGATCGGACCACTGTATCATATAGTTGCCATAGGAGCGATCGGTCGAAAATTAAGTTTTTGTATGAACAAACATTTTGTTTGTCAAGATATCTTGACCAAACACGGCATTTATTAGTTTACAATGCTCCTCATATATTTGTAAAATGCTATTAAGATCGGACCACTGTATAATATAGTTTCCATAGGAACGATCGATCGAAAATTAAGTTGTTGTATGAACAATCATTTTGTTTATCAAGATATCTCGACCAAACTCGGCATTTATTAGTTTTGCTGTGCTCCTCATATATAACCAAAATCATATTAAGATCGGACCACTATATCATATACATGCCTTAGGAACGATCGGTCGAAAATTAGGTTGTATGAAAAATCATTTTGTTTTTCAAGATATCTTAACCAAACTTGGCTATTATTAGTTTTACTATGCTCCTCATATATATGCAAATCCTATTAAGATCGGAACACTGTATCATATAGTTGCCATAGGAGCGATCGGTCGAAAATTAAGTTGTTGTATGAACAAACATTTTGTTTGTCAAGATATCTTGACCAAACTCGGCATTTATTAGTTTTACAATGCTCCTCATATATATGCAAAATTATATGAAGATCGGACCCCTAAATCATATAGCTGCCATAAGAACGATCGGTCGGAAATTAAATGTTGTATGAACAAACATTTTGTTTGTCAAGATATCTTGACCAAACTCGGCATTTATTAGTTTTACTGTGCTCCTCATATATATGCAAAATCCTATTAAGATCGGATAACTGTATCATATAGTTGCCATAGGAACGATCGGTCGAAAATTAAGTTGTTGTATGAACAAACATTTTGTTTATCAAGATATCTCGACCAAACTCGGCATTTATTAGTTTTACTGTGCTCCTCATATATAACCAAAATCCTATTAAGATCGGACCACTATATCATATACATGCCATAGGAACGATCGGTCGAAAATTAGGTTGTATGAAAAATCATTTTGTTTTTCAAAATATCTTAACCAAACTTGGCTATTATTAGTTGTACAATGCTCCTCATATATATGCAAATTCCTATTAAGATCGGACCCCTAAATCATATAGCTGCCATATAAATGATCGGTCGAAAATTAAGTTGTTGTATGAAAAAGTATTTTGTTTTTCAAGATATCTTGACCAAACTTGGCATTCATTAGGTTTTGCGAAATGCTATTAAGACCGGACCACTATATCATATAGTTGCCATAGGAACGATCGGTCGAAAATTAGGTTGTCTGAAAAATTATTTTGTTTTTCAAGATATCTTAACCAAACTTGGCATTTATTAGTTTTACTATGCTCCTCATATATATGCAAAATCCTTTTAAGATCGGACCACAATATCATATAGCTGCCATAGGTACGATCGGTCGAAAATTAGGTTGTATGAAAAAATATTTTGTTATTCAAAATATCTTAACCAAACTTGGCATTTATTAGATTTACTATGCTCCTTATATGTATGCAAAATCCTATTAAGAACGGACCACTATATCATAAAGCTGCCATAGGAACGATCGGTCGAAAATTAGGTTGTTTGAAAAATTATTTTGTTTATCAAGATATCTTAACCAAACTTGGCTATTATTAGTTGTACAATGCTCCTCATATATATGCAAATTCCTATGAAGATCGGACCACAATATCATATAGCTGCCGTAGGAACGATCGGTCGAAAATTAAGTTGTTGTATGAAAAAGTATTTTGTTTTTCAAGATATCTTGACCAAACTTGGCATTTATTAGGTTTGCGAAATGCTATTAAGACCGGACCACTATATCATATAGTTGCCATAGGAACGATCGGTCGAAAATTAGGTTGTATGAAAAATTATTTTGTTTTTCAAGATATCTTAACCAAACTTGGCATTTATTAGTTTTACTATGCTCCTCATATATATGCAAAATCCTTTTAAGATCGGACCACAATATCATATAGCTGCCATAGGTACGATCGGTCGAAAATTAGGTTGTATGAAAAAATATTTTGTTATTCAAAATATCTTAACCAAACTTGGCATTTATTAGATTTACTATGCTCCTCATATGTATGCAAAATCCTATTAAGAACGGACCACTATATCATAAAGCTGCCATAGGAACGATCGGTCGAAAATTAGGTTGTTTGAAAAATTATTTTGTTTTTCAATATATCTGAACCAAACTTGGCATTTATTAGTTTTACTATGCTCCTCATATATATGCAAAATCCTATTAAGATCGGACCACAATATCATATAGCTGCCGTAGGAACGATCGGTCGAAAATTAAGTTGTATGAAAAATTATTTTGTTTTTCAAGATATCTTGAACAAACTTGGCTATTGTTAGTTTTACTACGCTCCTCATATATATGTCATATAGTTGCCATAGGAATGATCGGTCGAAAATTAAGTTGTTGTATGAAAAAGTATTTTGTTTTTCAAGATATCTTGACCAAACGCGGCATTTATTACGCGGCATTTATTACTATAATCCGTATATATAGGCGAAATCCTTTTAAGATCGGACAACTATATCAAATAGCTGCCATAGGAACGATCGGTCAAAAATTAGTTTGTATGAAAAATTATTTTGTTTGTCAAGATATCTTGACCAAACTTGGCTATTATTAGATTTACTACGCTCCTCATATATATGCAAAATCCTATTAAGATCGAACCACTGTATCATATAGTTGCCATAGGAACGATCGGTCGAAAATTAAATTGTTGTATGAAAAAGTATTTTGTTTTTCAAGATATCTTGACCAAACTCAGCATCTATTAGTTTTACCATACTCTTCATATATAGGCAAATTCCTATTAAGATCGGACCACTATATCAAATTGCTGAAATAGGAACGATCGGTCAAAAATTAAGTTGTTGTATGAAAAAACATTTTGTTTGTCAAGATATCTTGACCAAACTCGGCATTTATTAGTTTTATTAAACTCCTCATATATAGTCAAAATCATATGAAGGTCGCAGCACTATATCATATAGCTGCCATAGGAACAAATATTGTATGAACAAATATTTTGTTATTCAAGATATCTTGACCAAAGTCGGCATTTATAAGTTTTACATTGCTCCCCATATAAATGAAAAATCCTATTAAGATCGGACCACTATATCATAAAGCTGCCATAGGAACGATCGGTCGAAAATAAGGTTGTATGAAAAATTATTTTGTTTTTCAAGATATCTTGACCAAACTTGGCTATTATTAGTTTACAATGCTCCTCATATATATGCAAAACGCTATTAAGATCGGACCACTGTATCATATAGTTTCCATAGGAACGATCGGTCGAAAATTAAGTTGTTGTATGAACAAACATTTTGTTTATCAAGATATCTCGACCAAACTCGGAATTTATTAGTTTTACTGTGCTCCTCATATATAACCAAAATCCAATTAAGATCGGACCACTATATCATATACATGCCATAGGAACGATCGGTCGAAAATTAGGTTGTATGAAAAATCATTTTGTTTTTCAAGATATCTTAACCAAACTTGGCTATTATTAGTTTTACTTTTCAAGATATCTTGAACAAACTTGGCTATTGTTAGTTTTACTACGCTCCTCATATATATGCAAAATCCTATTAAGATCGGACCACTGTGTCATATAGTTGCCATAGGAATGATCGGTCGAAAATTATGTTGTTGTATGAAAAAGTATTTTGTTTTTCAAGATATCTTGACCAAAATCGGCATTTATTAGTCTACAATGCTCCTCATATATATGTAAAATGCTATTAAGATCGGACCACTGTATCATATAGTTGCCATAGGAGCGATCGGTCGAAAATTAAGTTTTTGTATGAACAAACATTTGTTTGTCAAGATATCTTGACCAAACACGGCATTTATTAGTTTACAATGCTCCTCATATATATGTAAAATGCTATTAAGATCGGACCACTGTATAATATAGTTTCCATAGGAACGATCGGTCGCAAATTAAGTTGTTGTATGAACAATCATTTTGTTTATCAAGATATCTCGACCAAATTCGGCATTTATTAGTTTTGCTGTGCTCCTCATATATAACCAAAATCATATTAAGATCGGACCACTATATCATATACATGCCATAGGAACGATCGGTCGAAAATTAGGTTGTATGAAAAATCATTTTGTTTTTCAAGATATCTTAACCAAACTTGGCTATTATTAGTTTTACTATGCTCCTCATATATATGCAAAATCCTATTAAGATCGGAACACTGTATCATATAGTTGCCATAGGAGCGATCGGTCGAAAATTAAGTTGTTGTATGAACAAACATTTTGTTTGTCAAGATATCTTGACCAAACTCGGCATTTATTAGTTTACAATGCTCCTCATATATATGCAAAATTATATGAAGATCGGACCCCTAAATCATATAGCTGCCATAAGAACGATCGGTCGGAAATTAAATGTTGTATGAACAAACATTTTGTTTGTCAAGATATCTTGACCAAACTCGGCATTTATTAGTTTTACTGTGCTCCTCATATATATGCAAAATCCTATTAAGATCGGACCACTGTATCATATAGTTGCCATAGGAACGATCGGTCGAAAATTAAGTTGTTGTATAAACAAACATTTTGTTTATCAAGATATCTCGACCAAACTCGGCATTTATTAGTTTTACTGTGCTCCTCATATATAACCAAAATCCTATTAAGATCGGACCACTATATCATATACATGCCATAGGAACGATCGGTCGAAAATTAGGTTGTATGAAAAATCATTTTGTTTTTCAAAATATCTTAACCAAACTTGGCTATTATTAGTTGTACAATGCTCCTCATATATATGCAAATTCCTATTAAGATCGGACCCCTAAATCATATAGCTGCCATATAAATGATCGGTCGAAAATTAAGTTGTTGTATGAAAAAGTATTTTGTTTTTCAAGATATCTTGACCAAACTTGGCATTTATTAGGTTTTGCGAAATGCTATTAAGACCGGACCACTATATCATATAGTTGCCATAGGAACGATCGGTCGAAAATTAGGTTGTCTGAAAAATTATTTTGTTTTTCAAGATATCTTAACCAAACTTGGCATTTATTAGTTTTACTATGCTCCTCATATATATGCAAAATCCTTTTAAGATCGGACCACAATATCATATAGCTGCCATAGGTACGATCGGTCGAAAATTAGGTTGTATGAAAAAATATTTTGTTATTCAAAATATCTTAACCAAACTTGGCATTTATTAGATTTACTATGCTCCTCATATGTATGCAAAATCCTATTAAGAACGGACCACTATATCATAAAGCTGCCATAGGAACGATCGGTCGAAAATTAGGTTGTTTGAAAAATTATTTTGTTTATCAAGATATCTTAACCAAACTTGGCTATTATTAGTTGTACAATGCTCCTCATATATATGCAAATTCCTATGAAGATCGGACCACAATATCATATAGCTGCCGTAGGAACGATCGGTCGAAAATTAAGTTGTTGTATGAAAAAGTATTTTGTTTTTCAAGATATCTTGACCAAACTTGGCATTTATTAGGTTTTGCGAAATGCTATTAAGACCGGACCACTATATCATATAGTTGCCATAGGAACGATCGGTCGAAAATTAGATTGTATGAAAAATTATTTTGTTTTTCAAGATATCTTAACCAAACTTGGCATTTATTAGTTTTACTATGCTCCTCATATAAATGCAAAATCCTTTTAAGATCGGACCACAATATCATATAGCTGCCATAGGTACGATCGGTCGAAAATTAGGTTGTATGAAAAAATATTTGTTATTCAAAATATCTTAACCAAGCTTGGCATTAAACAGATTTACTATGCTCCTCATATGTATGCAAAATCCTATTAAGAACGGACCACTATATCATAAAGCTGCCATAGGAACGATCGGTCGAAAATTAGGTTGTTTGAAAAATTAGTTTGTGTTTCAAGATATCTTAACCAAACTTGGCATTTATTAGTTTTACTATGCTCCTCATATATATGCAAAATCCTACTAAGATCGGACCACAATATCATATACCTGCCGTAGGAACGATCGGTCGAAAATTAAGTTGTATGAAAAATTATTTTGTTTTTCAAGATATCTTGAACAAACTTGGCTATTGTTAGTTTTACTACGCTCCTCATATATATGTCATATAGTTGCCATAGGAATGATCGGTCGAAAATTAAGTTGTTGTATGAAAAAGTATTTTGTTTTTCAAGATATCTTGACCAAACGCGGCATTTATTAGTTTTACTATACTCCATATATAGGCGAAATCCTTTTAAGATCGGACAACTATATCAAATAGCTGCCATAGGAACGATCGGTCAAAAATTAGTTTGTATGAAAAATTATTTTGTTTTTCAAGATATCTTGACCAAACTTGGCTATTATTAGATTTACTACGCTCCTCATATATATGCAAAATCCTATTAAGATCGGACCACTGTATCATATAGTTGCCATAGGAACGATCGGTCGAAAATTAAATTGTTGTATGAAAAAGTATTTTGTTTTTCAAGATATCTTGGCAAATTCCTATTAAGATCGGACCACTATATCAAATTGCTGAAATAGGAACGATCGGTCAAAAATTAAGTTGTTGTATGAAAAAACATTTTGTTTGTCAAGATATCTTGACCAAACTCGGCATTTATTAGTTTTATTAAACTCCTCATATATAGTCAAAATCATATGAAGGTCGCAGCACTATATCATATAGCTGCCATAGGAACAAATATTGTACGAACAAATATTTTGTTATTCAAGATATCTTGACCAAAGTCGGCATTTATAAGTTTTACATTGCTCCCCATATAAATGAAAAATCCTATTAAGATCGGACCACTATATCATAAAGCTGCCATAGGAACGATCGGTCGAAAATAGGGTTGTATGAAAAATTATTTTGTTTTTCAAGATATCTTGACCAAACTTGGCTATTATTAGTTTACAATGCTCCTCATATATATGCAAACGCTATTAAGATCGGACCACTGTATCATATAGATTCCATAGGAACGATCGGTCGAAAATTAAGTTGTTGTATGAACAAACATTTTGTTTATCAAGATATCTCGACCAAACTCGGAATTTATTAGTTTTACTGTGCTCCTCATATATAACCAAAATCCAATTAAGATCGGACCACTATATCATATACATGCCATAGGAACGATCGGTCGAAAATTAGGTTGTATGAAAAATCATTTTGTTTTTCAAGATATCTTAACCAAACTTGGCTATTATTAGTTTTACTATGCTCCTCATATATATGCAAAATCCTATTAAGATCGGACTACTGTATCATATAGTTTCCACAGGAGCGATCGGTCGAAAATTAAGTTGTTGTATGAACAAACATTTTGTTTGTCAAGATATCTTGACCAAACTCGGCATTTTTTAGTTTTACAATGCTCCTCATATATAACCAAAATCCTATTAAGATCGGACCACTATATCATATACATGCCATAGGAACGATCGGTCGAAAATTAGGTTGTATGAAAAATCATTTTGTTTTTCAAGATATCTTAACCAAACTTGGCTATTATTAGTTTTACAATGCTCCTCATATATATGCAAAATCCTATGAAGATCGGACCCTTAAATCATATAGCTGCCATATAAATGATCGGTCAAAAATTAAGTTGTATGAAAAAGTATTTTGTTTTTCAAGATATCTTGACCAAACTCGGCATTTATTAGTTTACAATGCTCCTCATATATATGCAAAATGCTATTAAGATCGGACCACTGTATCATATAGTTGCCATAGGAGCGATCGGTCGAAAATTAAGTTTTTGTATGAACAAACATTTTGTTTGTCAAGATATCTTGACCAAACTCGGCATTTATTAGTTTACAATGCTCTCATATATATGCAAAATGCTATTAAGATCGGACCACTGTATCTTATAGCTGCCATAGGAACGATCGGTCGAAAATTAAGTTGTTGTATGAACAAACATTTTGTTTATCAAGATATCTCGACCAAACTCGGCATTTGTTAGTTTTACTGTGCTCCTCATATATAACCAAAATCCTATTAAGCTCGGACCACTATATCATATACATGCCATAGGAACGATCGGTCGAAAATTAGGTTGTATAAAAAATTATTTTTTTTTCAAGATATCTTAACCAAACTTGGCATTTATTAGTTTTACTATGCTCCTCATATATATGCAAAATCCTATTAAGATCGGACCACAATATCATATAGCTGCCATAGGAACGATCGGTCGAAAATTAGGTATATGAAAAATTATATTGTTTTTCAAGATATCTTGACCAAACTTGGCTATTATTAGATTTACTACGCTCCTCATATATATGCAAAATCCTATTAAGATCGGACCACTGTATCATATAGTTGCCATAGGAACGATCGGTCGAAAATTAAATTGTTGTATGAAAAAGTATTTTGTTTTTCAAGATATCTTGGCAAATTCCTATTAAGATCGGACCACTATATCAAATTGCTGAAATAGGAACGATCGGTCAAAAGTTAAGTTGTTGTATGAAAAAACATTTTGTTTGTCAAGATATCTTGACCAAACTCGGCATTTATTAGTTTTATTAAACTCCTCATATATAGTCAAAATCATATGAAGGTCGCAGCACTATATCATATAGCTGCCATAGGAACAAATATTGTACGAACAAATATTTTGTTATTCAAGATATCTTGACCAAAGTCGGCATTTATAAGTTTTACATTGCTCCCCATATAAATGAAAAATCCTATTAAGATCGGACCACTATATCATAAAGCTGCCATAGGAACGATCGGTCGAAAATAGGGTTGTATGAAAAATTATTTTGTTTTTCAAGATATCTTGACCAAACTTGGCTATTATTAGTTTACAATGCTCCTCATATATATGCAAAACGCTATTAAGATCGGACCACTGTATCATATAGATTCCATAGGAACGATCGGTCGAAAATTAAGTTGTTGTATGATCAAACATTTTGTTTATCAAGATATCTCGACCAAACTCGGAATTTATTAGTTTACTGTGCTCCTCATATATAACCAAAATCCAATTAAGATCGGACCACTATATCATATACATGCCATAGGAACGATCGGTCGAAAATTAGGTTGTATGAAAAATCATTTGTTTTTCAAGATATCTTAACCAAACTTGGCTATTATTAGTTTTACTATGCTCCTCATATATATGCAAAATCCTATTAAGATCGGACCACTGTATCATATAGTTTCCACAGGAGCGATCGGTCGAAAATTAAGTTGTTGTATGAACAAACATTTTGTTTGTCAAGATATCTTGACCAAACTCGGCATTTTTTAGTTTTACAATGCTCCTCATATATAACCAAAATCCTATTAAGATCGGACCACTATATCATATACATGCCATAGGAACGATCGGTCGAAAATTAGGTTGTATGAAAAATCATTTTGTTTTTCAAGATATCTTAACCAAACTTGGCTATTATTAGTTTTACAATGCTCCTCATATATATGCAAAATCCTATGAAGATCGGACCCTTAAATCATATAGCTGCTATATAAATGATCGGTCAAAAATTAAGTTGTATGAAAAAGTATTTTGTTTTTCAAGATATCTTGACCAAACTCGGCATTTATTAGTTTACAATGCTCCTCATATATATGCAAAATGCTATTAAGATCGGACCACTGTATCATATAGTTGCCATAGGAGCGATCGGTCGAAAATTAAGTTTTTGTATGAACAAACATTTTGTTTGTCAAGATATCTTGACCAAACTCGGCATTTATTAGTTTACAATGCTCCTCATATATATGCAAAATGCTATTAAGATCGGACCACTGTATCTTATAGCTGCCATAGGAACGATCGGTCGAAAATTAAGTTGTTGTATGAACAAACATTTTGTTTATCAAGATATCTCGACCAAACTCGGCATTTGTTAGTTTTACTGTGCTCCTCATATATAACCAAAATCCTATTAAGCTCGGACCACTATATCATATACATGCCATAGGAACGATCGGTCGAAAATTAGGTTGTATAAAAAATTATTTTGTTTTTCAAGATATCTTAACCAAACTTGGCATTTATTAGTTTTACTATGCTCCTCATATATATGCAAAATCCTATTAAGATCGGACCACAATATCATATAGCTGCCGTAGGAACGATCGGTCGAAAATTAAGTTATATGAAAAATTATTTTGTTTTTCAAGATATCTTGACCAAACTTGGCTATTATTAGTTTTACTATGCTCCTCATATATATGCAAAATCCTATTAAGATCGGACCACTATATCAAATAGCTGAAATAGGAACGATCTGTCGAAAATTAAGTTGTATGAAAAAACATTTTGTTTGTCAAGATATCTTGACCAAACTCGGCATTTATTAGTTTTATTAAGCTCCTAATATATAGTCAAAATCATATGATGGTCGCAGCACTATATCATATAGCTGCCATAGGAACGATCGGGGGAAAATTAAGTTGTTGTATGAACAAATATTTGTTATTCAAGATATCTTGACCAAAGTCGGCATTTATCAGCTATACAATGCTCCTCATATATATGAAAAATCCTATTAAGATCGGACCACTATATCATATACCTGTCATAGAAACGATCGGTCGAAAATTAGGTTGTATGAAAAATCATTTTGTTTTTCAAGATATCTTGACTAAACTCAGCATTTATTAGTTTTACAATGCTCCTCATATATATGCAAAATCCTATGAAGATCGGACCCCTAAATCATATAGCTGCCATAAGAACGATCTGTCGAAAATTAAGTTGTTGTATGAAAAAACATTTTGTTTGTCAAGATATCTTGACCAAACTCGGCATATATTAGTTTTATTAAGCTCCTAATATATAGTCATAATTATATGATGGTCGCAGCACTATATCATATAGCTGCCATAAGAACGATCGGTCGAAAAATAAGTTGTTGTATGAAAAAGTATTTTGTTTTTCAAGATATCTTGACCAAACTTGGCATTTATAAGGTTCCATATTTATGCAAAATGCTATTAAGATCGGACCACTATATCATAAAGCTGCCATAGCAACGATCGGTCGAAAATTAGGTTGTTTGAAATATATTTTGTTTTTCAAGATATCTTAACCAAACTTGGCATTTATTAGTTTTACTATGCTCCTCATATATATGCAAAATCCTATTAAGATCGGACCACAATATCATATAGCTGCCATATGTACTATCGGTCGAAAATTAGGTTGTATGAAAAATATTTTGTTATTCAAGATATCTTAACCAAACTTGGCATTTATTAGATTTACTATGCTCCTCATATGTATGAAAAGCCTATTAAGAACGGACAACTATATCATATAGCTGCCATAGGAACGATCGGTCCAACATTAAGTTGTTGTATGAACAAACATTTTGTTTATCAAGATATCTTGACCAAACTCGGCATTTATTAGTTTTACTGTGCTCCTCATATATATCCAAAATCCTATTAAGATCGGACCACTATATCATATACCTGCCATAGGAACGATCGGTCGAAAATTAGGTTGTATGAAAAATCATTCTGTTTTTTAAGATTTCTTGACCAACTTTACTATTATTAGTTTTACTATGCTCATATATATGCAAAATCCTATTAAGATCGGACCACTGTATCATAAAGCTGCCATAACAACGATCGGTCGAAAAATAAGTTGTTGTATGAAAGAACATTTTATGTTTTAGGATATCTTAACCAAACATTATTAGTTTCTATATATGCAAAATCCTGTTAAGATCGGACCACTATATCATAAAGCTACCATAGGAACGATCGGTCGAAAATTAGGTTGTATGAAAAATTATTTTGTTTTTCAAGATATCTTAACCAAACTTGGCATTTATTAGTTTTACTATGCTCCTCATATATATGCAAAATCCTTTTAAGATCGGACCACAATAACATATAGCTGCCATATGTACGATCGGTCGAAAATTAGGTTGTATGAAAAAATATTTTGTTATTCAAGATATCTTAACCAAACTTGGCATTTATTAGATTTACTATACTCCTCATATGTATGCAAAATCCTATTAAGAACGGACCACTATATCATATAGCTGCCATAGGAACGATCGGTCCAACATTAAGTTGTTGTATGAACAAACATTTTGTTTATCAAGATATCTTGACCAAGCTCGGCATTTATTAGTTTTACTCTGCTCCTCATATATATCCAAAATCCTATTAAGATCGGACCACAATATCATAAACCTGCCATAGGAACGATCGGTCGAAAATTAGGTTGTATGAAAAATCATTCTGTTTTTTAAGATATCTTGACCAAACTTTACTATTATTAGTTTTACTATGCTCCTCATATATATGCAAAATCCTATTAAGATCGGACCACTGTATCATAAAGCTGCCATAGCAACGATCGGTCGAAAAATAAGTTGTTGTATGAAAGAACATTTTGTGTTTTAAGATATCTTAACCAAACATTATTAGTTTCTATATATATGCGAAATCCTGTTAAGATCGGACAACTATATCATAAAGCTACCATAGGAACGATCGGTCGAAAATTAGGTTTTATAAAAAATAATTTTGTTTTTCAAGATATCTTAACCAAACTTGGCATTTATTAGCTTTACTATGCTCCTCATATATATGCAAAATCCTATTAAGATCGGACCACAATATCATATAGCTGCCATAGAAACGATCGGTCGAAAATTAGGTTGTATGAAAAATTATTTTGTTTTTCAAAATATCTTGACCAAACTTGGCTATTATTAGTTTTACTATGCTCCTCATATATATGCAAAATCCTATTAAGATCGGACCACTATATCAAATAGCTGAAATAGGAACGATCTGTCGAAAATTAAGTTATTGTATGAAAAAACATTTTGTTTGTCAAAATATCTTGACCAAACTCGGCATTTATTAGTTTTATTAAGCTCCTCATATATAGTCAAAATCATATGATGGTCGCAGCACTATATCATATAGCTGCCATAGGAACGATCGGGGGAAAATTAAGTTGTTGTATGAACAAATATTTTGTTATTCAAGATATCTTGACCAAAGTCGGCATTTATCAGTTTTACAATGCTCCTCATATATATGAAAAATCCTATTAAGATCGGACCACTATATCATATACCTGTCATAGAAACGATCGGTCGAAAATTAGGTTGTATGAAAATCATTTTGTTTTTCAAGATATCTTGACCAAACTCAGCATTTATTAGTTTTACAATGCTCCTCATATATATGCAAAATCCTATGAAGATCGGACCCCTAAATCATATAGCTGCCATAAGAACGATCGGTCGGAAATTAAATGTTGTATAAACAAACATTTTGTTTGTCGAGATATCTTGACCAAACTCGGCATTTTTTAGTTTTACAATGCTCCTCATATATATGCAAAATCCTATGAAGATCGGACCCCTTAATCATATAGCTGCCATAAGAACGATCGGTCGAAAATTAAGTTGTTCTATGAAAAAGTATTTTGTTTTTCAAGATATCTTGACCAACCTTGGCATTTATTAGGTTCAATATATATGCAAAATGCTATTAAGATCGGAGTACTATATCATGAAGCTGCCATAGGAACGATCGGTCGAAACTTAGGTTGTTTGAAAAATTATTTTGTTTTTCAAGATATCTTAACCAAACTTGGCATTTATTAGTTTTACTATGCTCCTCATATATATGCAAAATCCTTATAAGATCGCAACACAATATCATATAGCTGCCATATGTACGATCGGTCGAAAATTAGGTTGTCTGAAAAATATTTTGTTATTCAAGATATCTTAACCAAACTTGGCATTTATTAGTTTTACTATGCTCCTCATATATATGCAAAATCCTATTAAGATCGGACCACTGTATCACATAGTTGCCATAGTAATGATCGGTCGAAAATTAAGTTGTTGTATGAAAAAGTATTTTGTTTTTCAAGATATCTTGACCAAACGCGGCATTTATTAGTTTTACTATGCTCCTCATATATATGCAAAATCCTATTAAGATCGGACCACAGTATCATATAGCTGCCATAGGAACGATCGGTCGAAAATTAGGTTGTATGAAAATTATTTTGTTTTTCAAGATATCTTAACCAAACTTGGCATTTATTAGTTTTACTATGCTCCTCATATATATGCAAAATCCTATTAAGATCGGACCACTGTATCACATAGTTGCCATAGGAACGATCGGTCGAAAATTAGGTTGTATGAAAATTATTTTGTTTTTCAAGATATCTTAACCAAACTTGGCATTTATTAGTTTTACTATGCTCCTCATATATATGCAAAATCCTATTAAGATCGGACCACTGTATCACATAGTTGCCATAGTAATGATCGGTCGAAAATTAAGTTGTTGTATGAAAAAGTATTTTGTTTTTCAAGATATCTTGACCAAACGCGGCATTTATTAGTTTTACTATACTCCATATATATAGGCGAAATCCTTTTAAGATCGGACCACTATATCAAATAGCTGCCATAGGAACGATCGGTCAAAAATTAGGTTGTATGAAATATTATTTTGTTTTTCAAGATATCTTGACCAAACTTGGCTATTATTAGATTACTACGCTCCTCATATATATGCAAAATCCTATTAAGATCGGACCACTGTATCATATAGTTGCCATAGGAACGATCGGTCGAAAATTACGTTGTATGAAAAATTTTTGTTTTTCAAGATATCTTAACCAAACTTGGCATTTATTAGTTTTACTATGCTCCTCATATATATGCAAAATCCTATTAAGATCGGACCACTGTATCACATAGTTGCCATAGTAATGATCGGTCGAAAATTAAGTTGTTGTATGAAAAAGTATTTTGTTTTTCAAGATATCTTGACCAAACGCGGCATTTATTAGTTTTACTATACTCCATATATAGGCGAAATCCTTTTAAGATCGGACCACTATATCAAATAGCTGCCATAGGAACGATCGGTCAAAATTAGGTTGTATGAAATATATTTTGTTTTTCAAGATATCTTGACCAAACTTGGCTATTATTAGATTTACTACGCTCCTCATATATATGCAAAATCCTATTAAGATCGGACCACTGTATCATATAGTTGCCATAGGAACGATCGGTCGAAAATTAAATTGTTGTATGAAAAAGTATTTTGTTTTTCAAGATATCTTGACCAAACTCAGCATTTATTAGTTTTACCATACTCTTCATATATAGGCAAACTCCTATTAAGATCGGACCACTATATCAAATTGCTGAAATAGGAACGATCGGTCAAAATTAAGTTGTTGTATGAAAAAACATTTTGTTTTCAAGATATCTTAACCAAACTTGGCTATTATTAGTTTTACAATGCTTCTCATATATATGCAAAATCCTATGAAGATCGGACCCTAAATCATATAGCTGCCATATAAATGATCGGTCGAACATTAAGTTGTTGTATGAAAAAGTATTTTGTTTTTCAAGATATCTTGACCAAACTTGGCATTTATTAGGTTCCATATATATGCAAAATGCTATTAAGATCGGACCACTATATCATATAGCTGCCATAGGAACGATCGGTCGAAAATTAGGTTGTATGAAAAATTATTTTGTTTTCAAGATATCTTAACCAAACTTGGCATTTATTAGTTTTACTAGTCTCATATATATGCAAAATCCTTTTAAGATCGGACCACAATATCATATAGCTGCCATATGTACTATCGGTCGAAAATTAGGTTGTATGAAAAAATATTTTGTTATTCAAGATATCTTAACCAAACTTGGCATTTATTAGATTTACTATGCTCCTCATATGTATGAAAAGCCTATAAGAACGGACCACTATATCATATAGCTGCCATAGGAACGATCGGTCCAACATTAATTTGTTGTATCAACAAACATTTTGTTTATCAAGATATCTTGACCAAACTCGGCATTTATTAGTTTTACTGTGCTCCTCATATATATCCAAATCCTATTAAGATCGGACCACTATATCATATACCTGCCATAGGAACGATCGGTCGAAAATTAGGTTGTATGAAAAATTATTCTGTTTTTTAAGATTCTTGACCAAACTTTACTATTATTAGTTTTACTATGCTCCTCATATATATGCAAAATCCTATTAAGATCGGACCACTGTATCATAAAGCTGCCATAGCAACGATCGGTCGAAAAAAAGTTGTTGTATGAAAGAACATTTTATGTTTTAGGATATCTTAACCAAACATTATTAGTTTCTATATATATGCAAAATCCTGTTAAGATCGGACCACTATATCATAAAGCTACCATAGGAACGATCGGTCGAAAATTAGGTTGTATCAAAAATTATTTTGTTTTTCAAGATATCTTAACCAAACTTGGCATTTATTAGATTTACTATGCTCCTCATATGTATGAAAAGCCTATTAAGATCGGACCACCATATCAAATAGCTGAAATAGGAACGATCTGTCGAAAATTAGTTGTTGTATGAAAAAACATTTTGTTTGTCAAGATATCTTGACCAAACTCGGCATTTATTAGTTTTATTAAGCTCCTCATATCTAGTCAAAATCATATCATGGTCGCAGCACTATATCATATAGCTGCCATAGGAACCATCGGGGAAAATTAAGTTGTTGTATGAACATATATTTTGTTATTCAAGATATCTAGACCAAACTCGGCATTTATTAGTTTACAATGCTCCTCATATATATGCAAAATGCTATTAAGATCGGACCACTGTATCATATAGCTGCCATAGGAACGATCGGTCGAAAATTAAGTTGTTGTATGAACAAACATTTTGTTTATCAAGATATCTCGACCAAACTCGGCATTTGTTAGTTTTACTGTGCTCCTCATATATAACCAACATCCTATTAAGATCGGACCACTATATCATATAGCTGCCATAGGAACGATCGGTCGAAAATTAGGTTGTATGAAAAATTATTTTGTTTTTCAAGATATCTTAACCAAACTTGGCATTTATTAGTTTTACTATGCTCCTCATATATATGCAAAATCCTTTTAAAATCGGACCACAATAACATATAGCTGCCATATGTACAATCGGTCGAAAATTAGGTTGTATGAAAAATATTTTGTTATTCAAGATATCTTAACCAAACTTGGCATTTATTAGATTTACTATGCTCCTCATATGTATGCAAAATCCTATTAAGACGGACCACTATATCATATAGCTGCCATAGGAACGATCGGTCCAACATTAAGTTGTTGTATGAACAAACATTTTGTTTATCAAGATATCTTGACCAAACTCGGCATTTATTAGTTTTACTCTGCTCCTCATATATATCCAAAATCCTATTAAGATCGGACCACAATATCATATACCTGCCATAGGAACGATCGGTCGAAAATTAGGTTGTATGAAAAATCATTCGTTTTTTAAGATATCTTGACCAACTTTACTATTATTAGTTTTACTATGCTCCTCATATATATGCAAATCCTATTAAGATCGGACCACTGTATCATAAAGCTGCCATAGCAACGATCGGTCGAAAAATAAGTTGTTGTATGAAAGAACATTTTGTGTTTTAAGATATCTTAACCAAACATTATTAGTTTCTATATATATGCGAAATCCTGTTAAGATCGGACCACTATATCATAAAGCTACCATAGGAACGATCGGTCGAAAATTAGGTTTTATAAAAATTATTTTGTTTTTCAAGATATCTTAACCAAACTTGGCATTTATTAGTTTTACTATGCTCCTCATATATATGCAAAATCCTTTTAAGATCGGAACACAATATCATATAGCTGCCATCGGAGTACTATATCATGAAGCTGCCATAGGAACGATCGGTCGAAAATTAGGTTGTCTGAAAAAATATTTTGTTATTCAAGATATCTTAACCAAACTTGGCATTTATTAGTTTTACTATGCTCCTCATATATATGCAAAATCCTATTAAGATCGGAACACAGTATCATATAGCTGCCATTGGAACGATCGGTCGAAAATTAGGTTGTATGAAAAATTATTTTGTTTTTCAAGATATCTTAACCAAACTTGGCATTTATTAGATTACTATGCTCCTCATATGTATGCAAAATCCTATTAAGAACGGACCACTATATCATATAGCTGCCATAGGAACGATCGGTCCAACATTAAGTTGTGTATGAACAAACATTTTATTATCAAGATATCTTGACCAAACTCGGCATTTATTGTTTTACTGTGCTCCTCATATATATCCAAAATTCTATTAAGATCGGACCACTATATCATATACCTGCCATAGGAACGATCGGTCGAAAATTAGGTTGTATGAAAAATCATTTTCTTTTTTAAGATATCTTGACCAAACTTTACTATTATTAGTTTTACTATGCTCCTCATATATATGCAAATTTCTATTAAGATCGGACCACTGTATCATAAAGCTGCCATAGCAACGATCGGTCGAAAAATAAGTTGTATAAAAAATTATTTTGTTTTTCAAGTTATCTTAACCAAACTTGGCATTTATTAGTTTTACTATGCTCCTCATATATATGCAAAATCCTATTAAGATCGGACCACAGTATCATATAGCTGCCATAGGAACGATCGGTCGAAAATTAGGTTGTATGAAAAATTATTTTGTTTTTCAAGATATCTTGACCAAACTTTACTATTATTAGTTTTACTATGCTCCTCATATATATGCAAAATCCTATTAAGATCGGACCACTGTATCATAAAGCTCCCATAGCAACGATCGGTCGAAAAATAAGTTGTTGTATGAAAGAACATTTTGTGTTTTAAGATATCTTAACCAAACATTATTAGTTTCTATATATATGCAAAATCCTGTTAAGATCGGACCACTATATCATAAGCTACCATAGGAACGATCGGTCGAAAATTAGGTTGTATAAAAATTATTTTGTTTTTCAAGATATCTTAACCAAACTTGGCATTTATTAGTTTTACTATGCTCCTCATATATATGCAAAATCCTATTAAGATCGGACCACAGTATCATATAGCTGCCATAGGAACGATCGGTCGAAAATTAGGTTGTATGAAAAATATTTTGTTTTTCAAGATATCTGACCAAACTTGGCTATTATTAGTTTTACTATGCTCCTCATATATATGCAAAATCCTATTAAGATCGGACCACTATATCAAATAGCTGAAATAGGAATGATCTGTCGAAAATTAAGTTGTTGTATGAAAAAAATTTTTGTTGTCAAGATATCTTGACCAAACTCGGCATTTATTAGTTTTATTAAGCTCCTCATATATAGTCAAAATCATATGATGGTCGCAGCACTATATCATATAGCTGCCATAGGAACGATCGGGGGAAAATTAATGTTGTGTAGAAAAATATTTTGTTATTCAAGATATCTTGACCAAAGTCGGCATTTATCAGTTTTTACAATGCTCCTCATATATATGAAAAATCTTATTAAGATCGGCACCAATATGATATACCTGTCATAGAACGATCGGTCGAAAATAAGGTTGTATGAAAAATCATTTGTTTTTCAAGATATCTTGACCAAACTCAGCAGTTATTAGTTTTACAATGCTCCTCATATATATGCAAAATCCTATGAAGATCGGACCCCTAAATCATATAGCTGCCAAGAACGATCGGTCGGAAAGGAAATTAAATGTTGTATAACAAACATTTTGTTTGTCAAGATATCTTGACCAAACTAAGCATTTATTAGTTTAACAATGCTCCTCATATATATGCAAAATCCAATGAAGATCGGACCCCTAAATCTATAGCTGCCATTAGAACGATCGGTCGGAAATTAAATGTTGTATGAACAAACATTTGTTTGTTAAGATATCTTGACAAACTCGGCCATTTTTAGTTTACAATGCTCCTCATATATGCAAAATCCTATGAAGATCGGACCCCTTAATCATATACCTGCCATAAGAACGATCGGTCGAAATTAAGTGTTGTATGAAAAAGTATTTTGTTTTTCAAGATCTTGACCAAACTTGGCATTTATTAGGTTCCATATATATGCAAAATGCTATTAAGATCGGACCATATATCATAAAGCTGCCATAGGAACGATCGGTCGAAAATTAGGTTGTTTGAAAAATTATTTGTGTTTTTAAGATATCTTAACCAAACTTGGCTATTGGTAGTTTTACTACGCTCCATATATATGCAAATCCTATTAAGATCGGACCACTGTATCATATAGTTGCCATAGGAATGATCGGTCGAAAATTAATTTGTATGAAAAATTATTTTGTTTTTCAAGATATCTTGAACAAACTTGGCTATTGTAGTTTTACTACGCTCCTCATATATATGCAAAATCCTATTAAGATCGGACCACTGTATCATATAGTTGCCATAGGAATGATCGGTCGAAAATTAAGTGTTGTATGAAAAAAGTATTTGTTTTTCAAGATATCTTGACGAAACGCGGCATTTATTAGTTCTACTATACTTCAATATATAGGCGAAATCCTTTTAAGATCGGACCACTATAGCAAATAGCTGCCATAGGAACGATCGGTCAAAAATTAAGTTGTATGAAAAATATTTTGTTTTTCAAGATATCTTGACCAAACTTGGCTATTATTAGTTTACTACGCTCCTCATATATATGCAAAATCCTATTAAGATCGGACCACTGTATCTATAGTTGCCATAGGAACGATCGGTCGAAAATTAAATTGTTGTATGAAAAAGTATTTGGTTTTTCAAGATATCTTGACCAAACTCAGCATTATTAGTTTTACCATACTCTTCATATATATATCAAATTGCTGCAATAGGAACGATCGGTCAAAAATTAAGTTGTTGTATTGAAAAAACATTGGTTTGTCAAGATATCTTGAC
Organism: Drosophila americana; assembly: GCA_030788265.1. NCBI lineage: Eukaryota > Metazoa > Arthropoda > Insecta > Diptera > Drosophilidae > Drosophila > Drosophila americana. The sequence continues at coordinate 63,081 of JAURSC010000250.1, read as the reverse complement.
CAAACTCGGCATTTTTAGTTTTATTAAGCTCCTCATATATAGTCAAAATCATATGAAGGTCGCGCACTATATCATATAGCTGCCATAGGAACGAATGGTGGAAAATTTAGTTATTGTATGAACAAATATTTGTTATTCAAGATATCTTGACCAAAGTCGGCATTTATAAGTTTTACATTGCTCCTCATATAAATGAAAATCCTATTAAGATCGGACCACTATATCATAAAGCTGCCAAGGCAACGATCAGTCGAAAAATAAGTTGTTGTATGAAAAAACATTTTGTGTTTCAAGATATCTTAACCAAACATTATTAGTTTCCATATATATGCAACATCCTGTTAAGATCGGACCACTATATCATAAAGCTACCATAGCAATGATCGGTCGAAAATAGGTTGTATGAAAAATATATTTTGTTTTCAAGATATCTTAACTAAAATTGGCATTTATTAGTTTTAGTATGCTCCTATATATCTGGAAAATGCTATTAAGAACGGACCACAATATCATATAGCTGCCATAGGAACGATCGGTCAAAATTAGGTTGTATGAAAAATTATTTTGTTTTTCAAGATATCTTGACCAAACTGGCTATCATTAGTTTTACTATGCTCCTCATATGTATGCAAAATCCTATAAGATCGGACCACTGTATCATATAGTTGCCATAGGAACGATCGGTCGAAAATTAAGTGTTGTATGAACAAACATTTTGTTTGTCAAGATATCTTGACCAAACTCGGCATTTATTAGTTTTACAATGCTCCTCATATATTTGCAAAATCCTATGAAGATCGGACCTCTAAATCATATAGGTGCCATAAGAAAGATCGGTCGGAAATTAAATGTTGTATGAACAAACATTTGTTTGTCAAGATATCTTGACCAAATCGGCAATTTTAGTTTTACAATGCTCCTCATATATTGCAAAATCTTATGAAGATCGGACCCCTAATCATATACCTGCATAAGAACGATCGGTCGAAAATTAAGTTGTTGTATGAAAAGTAATTTGTTTTTCAAGATATCTTGACCAAACTTGGCATTTATTAGGTTACATATATGTGCAAAATGCTTTAAGATCGGACCACATATCATAAAGCTGCCATAGGAACGATCGGTCGAAAATTAGGTTGTTTGAAAAATTATTTTGTTTTCAAGATATCTTAACCAAACTTGGCATTTATTAGTTTTACTATGCTCCTCATATATATGCAAAATCCTTTTAAGATCGGACCACAATATCATATAGCTGCCGTAGGAAACGATCGGTCGAAAATTAAGTTGTATGAAAAATTATTTTGTTTTTCAAGATATCTTGAACAAACTTGGCTATTGGTAGTTTTACTACGCTCCTCATATATATGCAAAATCCTATTAAGATCGGACCACTGTATCATATAGTTGCCATAGGAAGATCGGTCGAAAATTAAGTTGTTGTATGACACAAACATTTTGTTTGTCAAGATATCTTGACCAAACTCGGCATTTATTAGTTTACAATGCTCTCATATATTTGCAAAATCCTATGAAGATCGGACCTCTAAATCATATAGGTGCCATAAGAAAGATCGGTCGGAAATTAATGTTGTATGAACAACATTTGTTTGTCAAGATATCTTGACCAAACTCGGCATTATTAGTTTTATTAAGCTCCTCATATATAGTCAAAATCATATGAAGGTCGCAGCACTATATCATATAGCTGCCATAGGAACGAATGGTGGAAAATTTAGTTATTGTATGAACAAATATTTTATTATTCAAGATATCTTGACCAAAGTCGGCATTATAAGTTCTTACATTTGCTCCTCATATAAATGAAAAATCCTATTAAGATCGGACCACTATATCATAAAGCTGCCAAGGCAACGATCAGTCGAAAAATAAGTTGTTGTATGAAAAAACATTTGTGTTTCAAGATATCTTAACCAAACATTATTAGTTTCCATATATATGCAAAATCCTGTTAAGATCGGACCAATATCATAAAGCTACCATAGCAACGATCGGTCGAAAATTAGGTTGTATGAAAAATTATTTTGTTTTTCAAGATATCTTAACTAAACTTGGCATTTATTAGTTTTAGTATGCTCCTCATATATATGGAAAATGCTTATAGAACGGACCACAATATCATATAGCTGCCATAGGAACGATCGGTCAAAAATTAGGTTGTATGCAAATTATTTTGTTTTCAAGATATCTTGACCAAACTTGGCTATCATTAGTTTTACTATGCTCCTCATATGTATGCAAAATCCTTAAGATCGGACCACTGTATCATATAGTTGCCATAGGAACGATCGGTCGAAAATTAAGTTGTTGTATGAACAAACATTTTGTTTGTCAAGATATCTGACCAAACTCGGCATTTATTAGTTTTACAATGCTCTTCATATATATGCAAAATCCTATGAAGATCGGACCTCTAAATCATATAGGTGCCATAAGAAAGATCGGTCGGAAATTAAATGTTGTATGAACAAACATTTTGTTTGTGAAGAAGATATTGACCAAACTCGGCATTTATTAGTTTAACAATGCTCCTCATATATATATAATTGCTGAAATAGGAACGATCGGTCAAAAATTAAGTTGTTGTATTGAAAAAAATTTTGTTTGTCAAGATATCTTGACCAAACTCGGCATTTATTAGTTTATAAGTCCTATATATAGTCAAAATCATATGAAGGTCGCAGCACTATATCATATAGCTGCCATAGGAACGAATGGTGGAAAATTTAGTTATTGTATGAACAAATATTTTGTTATTCAAGATATCTTGACCAAAGTCGGCATTATAAGTCTTACATTGCTCCTCATATAAATGAAAATCCTATTAAGATCGGACCACTATATCATAAAGCTGCCAAGGCAACGATCAGTCGAAAAATAAGTTGTTGTATGAAAAAACATTTTGTGTTTCAAGATTCTTAACCAAAATTAGTTTCCATATATATGCAAAATCCTGTTAAGATCGGACCACTATATCATAAAGCTACCATAGCAACGATCGGTCGAAAATTAGGTTGTATGAAAAATTATTTTGTTTTTCAAGATATCTTAACTAAACTTGGCATTTATTAGTTTTAGTATGCTCCTCATATATCTGGAAAATGCTATTAAGAACGGACACAATATCATATAGCTGCCATAGGAACGATCGGTCAAAAATTAGGTTGTATGAAAAATTATTTTGTTTTTCAAGATATCTTGACCAAACTTGGCTATCATTAGTTTTACTATGCTCCTCATATGTATGCAAAATCCTATTAAGATCGGAACACTGTATCATATAGTTGCCATAGGAACGATCGGTGGAAAATTAAGTTGTTGTATGAACAAACATTTTGTTTGTCAAGATATCTTGACCAAACTCGGCATTTATTAGTTTACAATGCTCTTCATATATATGCAAAATCCTATGAAGATCGGACCTCTAAATCATATAGGTGCCATAAGAAAGATCGGTCGGAAATTAAATGTTGTATGAACAAACATTTGTGTTTGTGAAGATATTGACCAAACTCGGCATTTATTAGTTTAACAATGCTCCTCATATATATGCAAAATCCTATGAAGATCATATAGCTGCCATAAGAACGACCGGTCGAAAATAAGTTGTTGTATGAACAAATATTTTGTTTTTCAAGATATCTTGACCAACCTTGGCAATTATTAGGTTCCATATATATGCAAAATGCAATTAAGATCGGACCACTATATCATAAAGCTGCCATAGGAACGATCGGTCGAAAATTAGGTTGTATGAAAAATTATTTTGTTTTTCAAGATATCTTAACCAAACTTGGCATTTATTAGTTTTACTATGCTCCTCATATATATGCAAAATCCTATTAAGATCGGACCACAATATCATATAGCTGCCGTAGGAACGATCGGTCGAAAATTAAGTTGTATGAAAAATTACTTTGTTTTTCAAGATATCTTGAACAAACTTGGCTATTGTTAGTTTTACTACGCTCCTCATATATATGCAAAATCCTATTAAGATCGGACCACTGTATCATATAGTTGCCATAGGAATGATCGGTCGAAAATTAAGTTAAGATTTGTTGTATAAAAAAGTATTTTGTTTTTCAAGATATCTTGACCAAACTCGGCATTTATTAGTTTTACTATACTCCATATATATAGGCGAAATCCTTTTAAGATAGGACCACCATATCAAATAGCTGCCATAGGAACGATCGGTCAAAAATTAGGTTGTATGAAAAATTATTTTGTTTTTCAAGATATCTTGACCAAACTTGGCTATTATTAGTTTTACTACGCTCCTCATATATATGCAAAATCCTATTAAGATCGGACCACTGTATCAAATAGTTGCCATAGGAACGATCGGTCGAAAATTAAATTGTTGTATGAAAAAGTATTTTGTTTTTCAAGATATCTTGACCAAACTCAGCATTTATTAGTTTTACCATACTCTTCATATATAGGCTAACTCCTATTAAGATCGGACCACTATATCAGATCGCTGAAATAGGAACGATCGGTCAAAAATTAAGTTGTTGTATGAAAAAACATTTTGTTTGCCAAGATATCTGACCAAACTCGGCATTTATTAGTTTTATTAAGCTCCTCATATATAGTCAAAATCATATGAAGGTCGCAGCACTATATCATATAGCTGCCATAGGAACGAATGGTGGAAAATTTAGTTATTGTATGAACAAATATTTTGTTACTCAAGATATCTTGACCAAAGTCGGCATTTATAAGTTTTACATTGCTCCTCATATAAATGAAAAATCCTATTAAGATCGGACCACTATATCATAAAGCTGCCATAGCAACGATCGGTCGAAAAATAAGTTGTTGTATGAAAAAACATTTTGTGTTTCAAGATATCTTAACCAAACATTATTAGTTTCCATATATATGAAAAATCCTGTTAAGATCGGACCACTATATCACAAAGCTACCATAGGAACGATCGGTCGAAAATTAGGTTGTATGAAAATTTATTTTGTTTTTCAAGATATCTTGACCAAACTTGGCTATCGTTAGTTTTACTATGCTCCTCATATATGCAAAATCCTATTAAGATCGGACCACTGTATCATATAGTTGTCATAGGAACGATCGGTCGAAAATAAAGTTGTTGTATGAAAAAGTATTTTGTTTTTCAAGATATCTTGACCATACGCGGCATTTATCAGTTTTACTATACTCCTCATATATATGCAAAATCCTATGAAGATCGGACCCCTAAATCATATAGCTGCCATAGGAACGATCGGTCAAAAATTAGGTTGTATGAAAAATTATTTTGTTTTTCAAGATATCTTGACCAAACTTGCCTATCATTAGTTTTACTATGCTCCTCATATATATGCAAAATCCTATTAAGTTCGGACCACTATATCATATAGCTGCCATAGGAACGATCAGGCGAAAATTAAGTTATTGTATAAAAAAACATTTTGTTTGTCAAGATATCTTGACGAAACTCGGCATTTATTAGTTTTACTATACTCCTCATATATATGCAAAACCTATTAAGATCGGACCCCTAAATCATACAGTTGCCATATGAACGATAGGTCGGAAATTAAATAGTGTATGAACAAACATTTTGTTTGTCAAGATATCTTGACCAAACTCGGCATTTATTAGTTTAACAATGCTCCTCATATATATGCAAAATCCTATGAAGATCGGACCCCTAATCATATAGCTGCCATAAGAACGATCGGTCGAAAATTAAGTTGTTGTATGAAAAAATATTTTGTTTTTCAAGATATCTTGACCAAACTTGGCATTTATTAGGTTCCATATATATGCAAAATGCTATTAAGATCGGCCCACTATATCATAAAGCTGCCATAGGAACGATCGGTCGAAAATTAAGTTGTATGAAAAATTATTTTGTTTTTCAAGATATCTTGACCAAACTTGGCTATTATTAGTTTTACTTCATCATATATATGCAAAATCCTATAAAGATCGGACCACTCATATAGTTGCCATAGGAACGATCGGTCGAAAATTAAGTTGTTGTATGAAAAAACATTTTGTTTGTCAAGATATCTTGACCAAACTCGACATTTATTAGTTTTATTAAGCTCCTCATATATAGTCAAAATCATATGAAGGTCGCAGCACTATATCATATAGCTGCCATAGGAACGATCGGTGGAAAATTTAGTTATTGTATGAAAAAATATTTTGTTATTCAAGATATCTTGACCAAAGTCGGCATTTATTAGTTTTACAATGCTCATCATATATGTGCAAAATCCTATGAAGATCGGACCCCTAAATCATATTGCTGCCATAAGAACGATCGGTCGAAAATTAAGTTGTTGTATGAAAAAGTATTTTGTTTTTCAAGATATCTTGACTAAACTTGGCATTTATTAAGTTACATATATATGCAAATTGCTATTAAGATCGGACCACTCATATAGTTGCCATAGGAACGATCGGTCGAAAATTAAGTTTTTGTATGAAAAAGTATTTTGTTTTTCAAGATATCTTGACCAAACGCTGCATTTATTTGTTTTACTATACTCCATCTATATAGGCGAAATCCTATTAAGATCGGACCACTATATCAAATAGCTGCTATAGGAACGATCAGTCGAAAATTAGGTTGTATGAAAAATGTTTTATTTTTCAAGATATCTTGACCAAACTTGGCTATTATTAGTTTTACTACGCTCCTCATATATATGCAAAATCCTATTAAGATCGGACCACTGTATCATATAGTTGCCATAGGAACGATCGGTCGAAAATTTAGTTGTTGTATGAAAAGTATTTTGCTTTTCAAGATATCTTAACCAAACTCAGCATTTATTAGTTTTACCATACTCTTCATATATAGGCAAAATCCGATAAGATCGGACCACTATATCAAATTGCTGAAATAGGAACGATCGGTCAAAAATTAAGTTGTTGTATGAAAAAACATTTGTTTGTCAAGATATCTTGACCAAACTCGGCATTTATTAGTTTTATTAAGCTCCTCATATATAGTCAAAATCATATGAAGGTCGCAGCACTATATATATAGCTGCCATAGGAACGATCGGTGGAAAATTTAGTTATTGTATGAAAAAATATTTTGTTATTCAAGATATCTTAACCAAAGTCGGCATTTATATGTTTTACATGCTCCTCATATAAATGAAAAACCCTATGAAGATCGGACCCTAAATCATATAGCTGCCATAAGAAAGATCGGTCGAAATTAAATGTTGTATGAACAAACATTTTGTCTGTCAAGATATCTTGACCAAACTCGGCATTTATTAGTTTAACAATGCTCCTCATATATGCAAAATCCTATGAAGATCGGACCCCTAAATCATATAGCTGCCATAAGAACGATCGGTCGAAAATTAAGTTGTTCTATGAGAAAATATTTGTTTTTCAAGATATCTTTACCAAACTTGGCATTTATTAGGTTCCATATATATGCAAAATGCTATTAAGATCGGACCACTATATCATAAAGCTTCAATAGGAACGATCGGTCGAAAATTAGGTTGTATGAAAAATTATTTTGTTATTCAAGATATCTTAACCAAACTTGGCATTTATTAGTGTTACTATGCTCCTCATATATATGCAATATCCTGATAAGATCGGATCACAATATCATATAGCTGCCGTACGAACGATTGGTCGAAGATTAAGTTGTATGAAAAATTATTTTGTTTTTCAAGATATTTTGACCAAACTCAGCATTTATTAGTTTACATACTCCTCATATATATGCAAAATCCTATTAAGTTCGGACCACTATATCATATAGCTGCCATAGGAACGATCAGGCGAAAATTAAGTTATTGTATAAAAAATCATTTTGTTTGTCAAGATATCTTGACGAAACTCGGCATTTATTAGTTTTACTATACTCCTCATATATATGCAAAATCCTATTAAGATCGGACCCCTAAATCATACAGCTGCCATATGAACGATAGGTCGGAAATTAAATGTTGTATGAACAAACATTTTGTTTGTCAAGATATCTTGACCAAACTCGGCATTTATTAGTTTAACAATGCTCCTCATATATATGCAAAATCCTATGAAGATCGGACCCCTAAATCATATAGCTGCCATAAGAACGATCGGTCGAAAATTAAGTTGTTGTATGAAAAAATATTTTGTTTTTCAAGATATCTTGACCAAACTTGGCATTTATTAGGTTCCATATATATGCAAAATGCTATTAAGATCGGCCCACTATATCATAAAGCTGCCATAGGAACGATCGGTCGAAAATTAAGTTGTATAAAAAATTATTTTGTTTTTCAAGATATCTTGACCAAACTCGGCATTTATTAGTTTTAGTAAGCTCCTCATATATAGTCAAAATCATATGAAGGTCGCAGCACTATATCATATAGCTGCCATAGGAACGAATGGTGGAAAATTAGTATTGTATGAACAAATATTTTGTTACTCAAGATATCTTGACCAAAGTCGGCATTTATAAGTTTTACATTGCTCCTCATATAAATGAAAATCCTATTAAGATCGGACCACTATATCATAAAGCTGCCATAGCAACGATCGGTCGAAAAATAAGTTGTTGTATGAAAAAACATTTTGTGTTTCAAGATATCTTAACCAAACATTATTAGTTTCCATATATATGAAAAATCCTGTTAAGATCGGACCACTATATCACAAAGCTACCATAGGAACGATCGGTCGAAAATTAGGTTGTATGAAAATTTATTTTGTTTTTCAAGATATCTTGTCAAACTTGGCTATCGTTAGTTTTACTATGCTCCTCATATATATGCAAAATCCTATTAAGATCGGACCACTGTATCATATAGTTGTCATAGGAACGATCGGTCGAAAATAAAGTTGTTGTATGAAAAAGTATTTGTTTTTCAAGATATCTTGACCATACGCGGCATTTATCAGTTTTACTATACTCCTCATATATATGCAAAATCCTATGAAGATCGGACCCCTAAATCATATAGCTGCCATAGGAACGATCGGTCAAAAATTAGGTTGTATGAAAAATTATTTTGTTTTTCAAGATATCTTGACCAAACTTGCCTATCATTAGTTTTACTATGCTCCTCATATATATGCAAAATCCTATAAGTTCGGACCACTATATCATATAGCTGCCATAGGAACGATCAGGCGAAAATTAAGTTATTGTATAAAAAAACATTTTGTTTGTCAAGATATCTTGACGAAACTCGGCATTTATTAGTTTTACTATACTCCTCATATATATGCAAAATCCTATTAAGATCGGACCCCTAAATCATACAGCTGCCATATGAACGATAGGTCGGAAATTAAATAGTGTATGAACAAACATTTTGTTTGTCAAGATATCTTGACCAAACTCGGCATTTATTAGTTTAACAATGCTCCTCATATATATGCAAAATCCTATGAAGATCGGACCCCTAAATCATATAGCTGCCATAAGAACGATCGGTCGAAAATTAAGTTGTTGTATGAAAAAATATTTTGTTTTTCAAGATATCTTGACCAAACTTGGCATTTATTAGGTTCCATATATATGCAAAATGCTATTAAGATCGGCCCACTATATCATAAAGCTGCCATAGGAACGATCGGTCGAAAATTAAGTTGTATGAAAAATTATTTTGTTTTTCAAGATATCTTGACCAAACTGGCTATTATTAGTTTTACTTCATCATATATATGCAAAATCCTATTAAGATCGGACCACTCATATAGTTGCCATAGGAACGATCGGTCGAAAATTAATTGTTGTATGAAAAAACATTTTGTTTGTCAAGATATCTTGACCAAACTCGGCATTTATTAGTTTTATTAAGCTCCTCATATATAGTCAAAATCATATGAAGGTCGCAGCACTATATCATATAGCTGCCATAGGAACGATCGGTGGAAAATTTAGTTATTGTATGAAAAATATTTTGTTATTCAAGATATCTTGACCAAAGTCGGCATTTATTAGTTTTACAATGCTCATCATATATGTGCAAAATCCTATGAAGATCGGACCCCTAAATCATATAGCTGCCATAAGAACGATCGGTCGAAAATTAAGTTGTTGTATGAAAAAGTATTTTGTTTTTCAAGATATCTTGACCAAACTTGGCATTTATTAAGTTACATATATATGCAAATTGCTATTAAGATCGGACCACTCATATAGTTGCCATAGGAACGATCGGTCGAAAATTAAGTTTTTGTATGAAAAAGTATTTTGTTTTTCAAGATATCTTGACCAAACGCTGCATTTATTTGTTTTACTATACTCCATCTATATAGGCGAAATCCTATTAAGATCGGACCACTATATCAAATAGCTGCTATAGGAACGATCAGTCGAAAATTAGGTTGTATGAAAAATTGTTTTGTTTTTCAAGATATCTTGACCAAACTTGGCTGTTATTAGTTTTACTACGCTCCTCATATATATGCAAAATCCTATTAAGATCGGACCACTGTATCATATAGTTGCCATAGGAACGATCGGTCGAAAATTTAGTTGTTGTATGAAAAAGTATTTTGTTTTTCAAGATATCTTAACCAAACTCAGCATTTATTAGTTTTACCATACTCTTCATATATAGGCAAAATCCGATTAAGATCGGACCACTATATCAAATTGCTGAAATAGGAACGATCGGTCAAAAATTAAGTTGTTGTATGAAAAACATTTTGTTTGTCAAGATATCTTGACCAAACTCGGCATTTATTAGTTTTATTAAGCTCCTCATATATAGTCAAAATCATATGAAGGTCGCAGCACTATATCATATAGCTGCCATAGGAACGATCGGTGGAAAATTTAGTTATTGTATGAAAAATATTTTGTTATTCAAGATATCTTAACCAAAGTCGGCATTTATAAGTTTTACATTGCTCCTCATATAAATGAAAAACCCTATGAAGATCGGACCCTAAATCATATAGCTGCCATAAGAAGATCGGTCGGAATTAAATGTTGTATGAACAAACATTTTGTCTGTCAAGATATCTTGACCAAACTCGGCATTTATTAGTTTAACAATGCTCCTCATATATATGCAAAATCCTATGAAGATCGGACCCCTAAATCATATAGCTGCCATAAGAACGATCGGTCGAAAATTAAGTTGTTCTATGAGAAAATATTTTGTTTTTCAAGATATCTTTACCAAACTTGGCATTTATTAGGTTCCATATATATGCAAAATGCTATTAAGATCGGACCACTATATCATAAAGCTTCCATAGGAACGATCGGTCGAAAATTAGGTTGTATGAAAAATTATTTTGTTATTCAAGATATCTTAACCAAACTTGGCATTTATTAGTGTTACTATGCTCCTCATATATATGCAATATCCTGTTAAGATCGGATCACAATATCATATAGCTGCCGTACGAACGATTGGTCGAAGATTAAGTTGTATGAAAAATTATTTTGTTTTTCAAGATATCTTGACCAAACTTGGCTATTATTAGTTTTACTTCCTCATATATATGCAAAATTCTATTAAGATCGGACCACTCATATAGTGGCCATAGGAACGATCGGTCGAAAATTAAGTTGTTGTATGAAAAAGTACTTTGTTTTTCAAGATATTTTGACCAAACTCAGCATTTATTAGTTCACCATACTCCTCATATATATGCAAAATCCTATTAAGTTCGGACCACTATATCATATAGCTGCCATAGGAACGATCAGGCGAAAATTAAGTTATTGTATAAAAAATCATTTTGTTTGTCAAGATATCTTGACGAAACTCGGCATTTGTTAGTTTTACTATACTCCTCATATATATGCAAAATCCTATTAAGATCGGACCCCTAAATCATACAGCTGCCATATGAACGATAGGTCGGAAATTAAATGTTGTATGAACAAACATTTTGTTTGTCAAGATATCTTGACCAAACTCGGCATTTATTAGTTTAACAACGCTCCTCATATATATGCAAAATCCTATGAAGATCGGACCCCTAAATCATATAGCTGCCATAAGAACGATCGGTCGAAAATTAAGTTGTTGTATGAAAAATATTTTGTTTTTCAAGATATCTTGACCAAACTTGGCATTTATTAGGTTCCATATATATGCAAAATGCTATTAAGATCGGCCCACTATATCATAAAGCTGCCATAGGAACGATCGGTCGAAAATTAAGTTGTATGAAAAATTATTTTGTTTTTCAAGATATCTTGACCAAACTCGGCATTTATTAGTTTTAGTAAGCTCCTCATGAATGAAAAAGTATTTTGTTTTTCAAGATATCTTGACCAAACTTGGCATTTATTAAGTTACATATATATGCAAATTGCTATTAAGATCGGACCACTATATCAAATAGCTGCTATAGGAACGATCAGTCGAAAATTAGGTTGTATGAAAAATTGTTTTGTTTTTCAAGATATCTCGACCAAACTTGGCTATTATTAGTTTTACTACGCTCCTCATATATATGCAAAATCCTATTAAGATCGGACCACTGTATCAAATAGTTGCCATAGGAACGATCGGTCGAAAATTAAATTGTTGTATGAAAAAGTATTTTGTTTTTCAAGATATCTTGACCAAACTCAGCATTTATTAGTTTTACTTCATCATATATAGTTGCCATAGGAACGATCGGTCGAAAATTAAGTTGTTGTATTGAAAAAATATTTTGTTTGTCAAGATATCTTGACCAAACTCGGCATTTATTAGTTTTATTAAGCTCCTCATATATAGTCAAAATCATATGAAGGTCGCAGCACTATATCATATAGCTGCCATAGGAACGAATGGTGGAAAATTTAGTTATTGTATGAACAAATATTTTGTTATTCAAGATATCTTGACCAAAGTCGGCATTTATAAGTTTTACATTGCTCCTCATATAAATGAAAAATCCTATTAAGATCGGACCACTATATCATAAAGCTGCCAAGGCAACGATCAGTCGAAAATAAGTTGTTGTATGAAAAAACATTTTGTGTTTCAAGATATCTTAACCAAACATTATTAGTTTCCATATATATGCAAAATCCTGTTAAGATCGGACCACTATATCATAAAGCTACCATAGCAACGATCGGTCGAAAATTAGGTTGTATGAAAAATTATTTTGTTTTTCAAGATATCTTAACTAAACTTGGCATTTATTAGTTTTAGTATGCTCCTCATATATCTGGAAAATGCTATTAAGAACGGACCACAATATCATATAGCTGCCATAGGAACGATCGGTCAAAAATTAGGTTGTATGAAAAATTATTTTCTATTTCAAGATATCTTGACCAAACTTGGCTATCATTAGTTTTACTATGCTCCTCATATGTATGCAAAATCCTATTAAGATCGGACCACTGTATCATATAGTTGCCATAGGAACGATCGGTCGAAAATTAAGTTGTTGTATGAACAAACATTTTGTTTGTCAAGATATCTTGACCAAACTCGGCATTTATTAGTTTTACAATGCTCCTCATATATATGCAAAATCCTATGAAGATCGGACCTCTAAATCATATAGGTGCCATAAGAAAGATCGGTCGGAAATTAAATGTTGTATGAACAAACATTTTGTTTGTGAAGATATATTGACCAAACTCGGCATTTATTAGTTTAACAATGCTCCTCATATATATGCAAAATCCTATGAAGATCATATAGCTGCCATAAGAACGACCGGTCGAAAATTAAGTTGTTGTACGAACAAATATTTTGTTTTTCAAGATATCTTGACCAAACTTGGCAATTATTATGTTCCATATATATGCAAAATGCAATTAAGATCGGACCACTATATCATAAAGCTGCCATAGGAACGATCGGTCGAAAATTAGGTTGTATGAAAAATTATTTTGTTTTTCAAGATATCTTAACCAAACTTGGCATTTATTAGTTTTACTATGCTCCTCATATATATGCAAAATCCTATTAAGATCGGACCACAATATCATATAGCTGCCGTAGGAACTATCGTCGAAAATTAAGTTGTATGAAAAATTACTTTGTTTTTCAAGATATCTTGAACAAACTTGGCTATTGTTAGTTTTACTACGCTCCTCATATATATATGCAAAATCCTATTAAATCGAACCACTGTATCATATAGTTGCCATAGGAATATCGTCGAAAATTAAGTTGTTGTATGAAAAAGTATTTTGTTTTTCAAGATATCTTGACCAAACTCAGCATTTATTAGTTTTACCATACTCTTCATATATAGGCTAACTCCTATTAAGATCGGACCACTATATCAAATGCTGAAATAGGAACGATCGGTCGAAAATTAAGTTGTTGTATGAACAAACATTTTGTTTGTCAAGATATCTTGACCAAAGTCGGCATTTATAAGTTTTACATTGCTCCTCATATAAATGAAAAATCCTATTAAGATCGGACCACTATATCATAAAGCTGCCATAGCAACGATCGGTCGAAAAATAAGTTGTTGTATGAAAAAACATTTTGTGTTTCAAGATATCTTAACCAACATTATTAGTTTCCATATATATGAAAAATCCTGTCAAGATCGGACCACTATATCACAAAGCTACCATAGGAACGATCGGTCGAAAATTAGGTTGTATGAAAATTTATTTTGATTTTCAAGATATCTTGTCCAAACTTGGCTATCGTTAGTTTTACTATGCTCCTCATATATATGCAAAATCCTATTAAGATCGGACCACTGTATCATATAGTTGTCATAGGAACGATCGGTCGAAAATAAAGTTGTTGTATGAAAAAGTATTTTGTTTTTCAAGATATCTTGACCATACGCGGCATTTATCAGTTTTACTATACTCCTCATATATATGCAAAATCCTATGAAGATCGGACCCCTAAATCATATAGCTGCCATAGGAACGATCGGTCAAAAATTAGGTTGTATGAAAAATTATTTTGTTTTTCAAGATATCTTGACCAAACTTGCCTATCATTAGTTTTACTATGCTCCTCATATATATGCAAAATCCTTTTAAGTTCGGACCACTATATAATATAGCTACCATAGGAACGATCAGGCGAAAATTAAGTTATTGTATAAAAAACATTTTGTTTGTCAAGATATCTTGACGAAACTCGGCATTTATTAGTTTTACTATACTCCTCATATATATGCAAAATCCTATTAAGATCGGACCCCTAAATCATACAGCTGCCATATGAACGATAGGTCGGAAATTAAATGTTGTATGAACAAACATTTTGTTTGTCAAGATATCTTGACCAAACTCGGCATTTATTAGTTTAACAATGCTCCTCATATATATGCAAAATCCTATGAAGATCGGACCCCTAAATCATATAGCTGCCATAAGAACGATCGGTCGAAAATTAAGTTGTTGTATGAAAAAATATTTTGTTTTTCAAGATATCTTGACCAAACTTGGCTATTATTAGTTTTACTACGCTCCTCATATATATGCAAAATCCTATTAAGATCGGACCACTGTATCATATAGTTGCCATAGGAACGATCGGTCGAAAATTTAGTTGTTGTATGAAAAAGTATTTTGTTTTCAAGATATCTTAACCAAACTCAGCATTTATTAGTTTTACCATACTCTTCATATATAGGCAAAATCCGATTAAGATCGGACCACTATATCAAATTGCTGAAATAGGAACGATCGGTCAAAAATTAAGTTGTTGTATGAAAAAACATTTTGTTTGTCAAGATATCTTGACCAAACTCGGCATTTATTAGTTTTATTAAGCTCCTCATATATAGTCAAAATCATATGAAGGTCGCAGCACTATATCATATAGCTGCCATAGGAACGATCGGTGGAAAATTTAGTTATTGTATGAAAAAATATTTTGTTATTCAAGATATCTTAAGCAAAGTCGGCATTTATAAGTTTTACATTGCTCCTCATATAAATGAAAAACCCTATGAAGATCGGACCCCTAAATCATATAGCTGCCATAAGAAAGATCGGTCGGAAATTAAATGTTGTATGAACAAACATTTTGTCTGTCAAGATATCTTGACCAAACTCGGCATTTATTAGTTTAACAATGCTCCTCATATATATGCAAAATCCTATGAAGATCGGACCCCTAAATCATATAGCTGCCATAAGAACGATCGGTCGAAAATTAAGTTGTTCTATGAGAAAATTTTGTTTTTCAAGATATCTTTACCAAACTTGGCATTTATTAGGTTCCATATATATGCAAAATGCAATTAATATCGGACCACTATATCATAAAGCTGCCATAGGAACGATCGGTCGAAAATTAGGTTGTATGAAAAATTATTTTGTTTTTCAAGATATCTTAACCAAACTTGGCATTTATTAGTTTTACTATGCTCCTCATATATATGCAAAATCCTATTAAGATCGGACCACAATATCATATAGCTGCCGTAGGAACTATCGGTCGAAGATTAAGTTGTATGAAAAATTATTTTGTTTTTCAAGATATCTTGACCAAACTTGGCTATTATTAGTTTTACTTCCTCATATATATGCAAAATTCTATTAAGATCGGACCACTCATATAGTTTACCATACTCCTCATATATATGCAAAATCCTATTAAGTTCGGAACACTATATCATATAGCTGCCATAGGAACGATCAGGCGAAAATTAAGTTATTGTATAAAAAATCATTTTGTTTGTCAAGATATCTTGACGAAACTCGGCATTTATTAGTTTTACTATACTCCTCATATATATGCAAAGTCCTATTAAGATCGGACCCCTAAATCATACAGCTGCCATATGAACGATAGGTCGGAATTAAATGTTGTATGAACAAACATTTTGTTTGTCAAGATATCTTGACCAAACTCGGCATTTATTAGTTTAACAATGCTCCTCATATATATGCAAAATCCTATGAAGATCGGACCCCTAAATCATATAGCTGCCATAAGAACGATCGGTCGAAAATTAAGTTGTTCTATGAGAAAATATTTTGTTTTTCAAGATATCTTGACCAAACTTGGCATTTATTAGGTTCCATATATATGCAAAATGCTATTAAGATCGGCCCACTATATCATAAAGCTGCCGTAGGAACGATGGGTCGAAAATTAAGTTGTATGAAAAATTATTTTGTTTTTCAAGATATCTTGACCAAACTTGGCTATTATTAGTTTTACTTCATCATATATATGCAAAATCCTATTAAGATCGGACCACTCATATAGTTGCCATAGGAACGATCGGTCGAAAATTAAGTTGTTGTATGAAAAAACATTTTGTTTGTCAAGATATCTTGACCAAACTCGGCATTTATTAGTTTTAGTAAGCTCCTCATATATAGTCAAAATCATATGAAGGTCGCAGCACTATATCATATAGCTGCCATAGGAACGATCGGTGGAAAATTTAGTTATTGTATGAAAAAATATTTTGTTATTCAAGATATCTTGACCAAAGTCGGCATTTATTAGTTTTACAATGCTCATCATATATGTGCAAAATCCTATGAAGATCGGACCCCTAAATCATATAGCTGCCATAAGAACGATCGGTCGAAAATTAAGTTGTTGTATGAAAAAGTATTTTGTTTTTCAAGATATCTTGACCAAACTTGGCATTTATTAAGTTACATATATATGCAAATTGCTATTAAGATCGGACCACTCATATAGTTGCCATAGGAACGATCGGTCGAAAATTAAGTTTTTGTATGAAAAAGTATTTTGTTTTTCAAGATATCTTGACCAAAAGCTGCATTTATTTTTTGGATATTATTAGTTTTACTACGCTCCTCATATATATGCAAAATCCTATTAAGATCGGACCACTGTATAATATAGTTGCCATAGGAACGATCGGTCGAAAATTAAGTTGTTGTATGAAAAAGTATTTTGTTTTTCAAGATATCTTAACCAAACTCAGCATTTATTAGTTTTACCATACTCTTCATATATAGGCAAAATCCGATTAAGATCGGACCACTATATCAAATTGCTGAAATAGGAACGATCGGTCAAAAATTAAGTTGTTGTATGAAAAAACATTTTGTTTGTCAAGATATCTTGACCAAACTCGGCATTTATTAGTTTTATTAAGCTCCTCATATATAGTCAAAATCATATGAAGGTCGCAGCACTATATCATATAGCTGCCATAGGAACGATCGGTGGAAAATTTAGTTATTGTATTAAAAAATATTTTGTTTGTCAAGATATCTTGACCAAACTCGGCATTTATTAGTTTTATTAAGCTCCTCATATATAGTCAAAATCATATGAAGGTCGCAGCACTATATCATATAGCTGCCATAGGAACGATCGGTGGAAAATTTAGTTATTGTAAGAAAAAATATTGTGTTATTCAAGATATCTTGACCAAAGTCGGCATTTATTAGTTTTACAATGCTCATCATATATGTGCAAAATCCTATGAAGATCGGACCCCTAAATCATATAGCTGCCATAAGAACGATCGGCCGAAAATTAAGTTGTTGTATGAAAAAGTATTTTGTTTTTCAAGATATCTTGACCAAACTTGGCATTTATTAAGTTACATATATATGCAAATTGCTATTAAGATCGGACCACTATATCAAATAGCTGCTATAGGAACGATCAGTCGAAAATTAGGTTGTATGAAAAATTGTTTTGTTTTTCAAGATATCTTGACCAAACTTGGCTATTATTAGTTTTACTACGCTCCTCATATATATGCAAAATCCTATTAAGATCGGACCACTGTATCAAATAGTTGCCATAGGAACGATCGGTCGAAAATTAAATTGTTGTATGAAAAAGTATTTTGTTTTTCAAGATATCTTGACCAAACTCAGAATTTATTAGTTTTACCATACTCTTCATATATAGGCTAACTCCTATTAAGATCGGACCACTATATCAAATCGCTGAAATAGGAACGATCGGTCAAAAATTAAGTTGTTGTATGAAAAAACATTTTGTTTGTCAAGATATCTTGACCAAACTCGGCATTTATTAGTTTTATTAAGCTCCTCATATATAGTCAAAATCATATGAAGGTCGCAGCACTATATCATATAGCTGCCATAGGAACGAATGGTGGAAAATTTAGTTATTGTATGAACAAATATTTTGTTACTCAAGATATCTTGACCAAAGTCGGCATTTATAAGTTTTACATTGCTCCTCATATAAATGAAAAATCCTATTAAGATCGGACCACTATATCATAAAGCTGCCATAGCAACGATCGGTCGAAAAATAAGTTGTTGTATGAAAAAACATTTTGTGTTTCAAGATATCTTAACCAAACATTATTAGTTTCCATATATATGAAAAATCCTGTTAAGATCGGACCACTATATCACAAAGCTACCATAGGAACGATCGGTCGAAAATTAGGTTGTATGAAAAATTATTTTGTTTTTCAAGATATCTTAACCAAACTGGCATTTATTAGTTTTAGTATGCTCCTCATATATCTGGAAAATGCTATTAAGATCGGACCACAATATCATATAGCTGCCATAGGAACGATCGGTCAAAAATTAGGTTGTATGAAAATTTATTTTGTTTTTCAAGATATCTTGACCAAACTTGGCTATTATTAGTTTTACTACGCTCCTCATATATATGCAAAATCCTATTAAGATCGGACCACTGTATCATATAGTTGCCATAGGAACGATCGGTCGAAAATTTAGTTGTTGTATGAAAAAGTATTTTGTTTTTCAAGATATCTTAACCAAACTCAGCATTTATTAGTTTTACCATACTCTTCATATATAGGCAAAATCCGATTAAGATCGGACCACTATATCAAATTGCTGAAATAGGAACGATCGGTCAAAAATTAAGTTGTTGTATGAAAAAACATTTTGTTTGTCAAGATATCTTGACCAAACTCGGCATTTATTAGTTTTATTAAGCTCCTCATATATAGTCAAAATCATATGAAGGTCGCAGCACTATATCATATAGCTGCCATAGGAACGATCGGTGGAAAATTTAGTTATTGTATGAAAAAATATTTTGTTATTCAAGATATCTTAACCAAAGTCGGCATTTATAAGTTTTACATTGCTCCTCATATAAATGAAAAACCCTATGAAGATCGGACCCCTAAATCATATAGCTGCCATAAGAAAGATCGGTCGGAAATTAAATGTTGTATGAACAAACATTTTGTCTGTCAAGATATCTTGACCAAACTCGGCATTTATTAGTTTAACAATGCTCCTCATATATATGCAAAATCCTATGAAGATCGGACCCCTAAATCATATAGCTGCCATAAGAACGATCGGTCGAAAATTAAGTTGTTCTATGAGAAAATATTTTGTTTTTCAAGATATCTTTACCAAACTTGGCATTTATTAGGTTCCATATATATGCAAAATGCAATTAATATCGGACCACTATATCATAAAGCTGCCATAGGAACGATCGGTCGAAAATTAAATTGTTGTATGAAAAAGTATTTTGTTTTTCAAGATATCTTGACCAAACTCAGAATTTATTAGTTTTACCATACTCTTCATATATAGGCTAACTCCTATTAAGATCGGACCACTATATCAAATCGCTGAAATAGGAACGATCGGTCAAAAATTAAGTTGTTGTATGAAAAAACATTTTGTTTGTCAAGATATCTTGACCAAACTCGGCATTTATTAGTTTTATTAAGCTCCTCATATATAGTCAAAATCATATGAAGGTCGCAGCACTATATCATATAGCTGCCATAGGAACGAATGGTGGAAAATTTAGTTATTGTATGAACAAATATTTTGTTACTCAAGATATCTTGACCAAAGTCGGCATTTATAAGTTTTACATTGCTCCTCATATAAATGAAAAATCCTATTAAGATCGGACCACTATATCATAAAGCTGCCATAGCAACGATCGGTCGAAAAATAAGTTGTTGTATGAAAAAACATTTTGTGTTTCAAGATATCTTAACCAAACATTATTAGTTTCCATATATATGAAAAATCCTGTTAAGATCGGACCACTATATCACAAAGCTACCATAGGAACGATCGGTCGAAAATTAGGTTGTATGAAAAATTATTTTGTTTTTCAAGATATCTTAACCAAACTTGGCATTTATTAGTTTTAGTATGCTCCTCATATATCTGGAAAATGCTATTAAGATCGGACCACAATATCATATAGCTGCCATAGGAACGATCGGTCAAAAATTAGGTTGTATGAAAATTTATTTTGTTTTTCAAGATATCTTGACCAAACTTGGCTATTATTAGTTTTACTACGCTCCTCATATATATGCAAAATCCTATTAAGATCGGACCACTGTATCATATAGTTGCCATAGGAACGATCGGTCGAAAATTTAGTTGTTGTATGAAAAAGTATTTTGTTTTTCAAGATATCTTAACCAAACTCAGCATTTATTAGTTTTACCATACTCTTCATATATAGGCAAAATCCGATTAAGATCGGACCACTATATCAAATTGCTGAAATAGGAACGATCGGTCAAAAATTAAGTTGTTGTATGAAAAAACATTTTGTTTGTCAAGATATCTTGACCAAACTCGGCATTTATTAGTTTTATTAAGCTCCTCATATATAGTCAAAATCATATGAAGGTCGCAGCACTATATCATATAGCTGCCATAGGAACGATCGGTGGAAAATTTAGTTATTGTATGAAAAAATATTTTGTTATTCAAGATATCTTAACCAAAGTCGGCATTTATAAGTTTTACATTGCTCCTCATATAAATGAAAAACCCTATGAAGATCGGACCCCTAAATCATATAGCTGCCATAAGAAAGATCGGTCGGAAATTAAATGTTGTATGAACAAACATTTTGTCTGTCAAGATATCTTGACCAAACTCGGCATTTATTAGTTTAACAATGCTCCTCATATATATGCAAAATCCTATGAAGATCGGACCCCTAAATCATATAGCTGCCATAAGAACGATCGGTCGAAAATTAAGTTGTTCTATGAGAAAATATTTTGTTTTTCAAGATATCTTTACCAAACTTGGCATTTATTAGGTTCCATATATATGCAAAATGCAATTAATATCGGACCACTATATCATAAAGCTGCCATAGGAACGATCGGTCGAAAATTAGGTTGTATGAAAAATTATTTTGTTTTTCAAGATATCTTAACCAAACTTGGCATTTATTAGTTTTACTATGCTCCTCATATATATGCAAAATCCTATTAAGATCGGACCACAATATCATATAGCTGCCGTAGGAACTATCGGTCGAAGATTAAGTTGTATGAAAAATTATTTTGTTTTTCAAGATATCTTGACCAAACTTGGCTATTATTAGTTTTACTTCCTCATATATATGCAAAATTCTATTAAGATCGGACCACTCATATAGTTTACCATACTCCTCATATATATGCAAAATCCTATTAAGTTCGGACCACTATATCATATAGCTGCCATAGGAACGATCAGGCGAAAATTAAGTTATTGTATAAAAAATCATTTTGTTTGTCAAGATATCTTGACGAAACTCGGCATTTATTAGTTTTACTATACTCCTCATATATATGCAAAGTCCTATTAAGATCGGACCCCTAAATCATACAGCTGCCATATGAACGATAGGTCGGAAATTAAATGTTGTATGAACAAACATTTTGTTTGTCAAGATATCTTGACCAAACTCGGCATTTATTAGTTTAACAATGCTCCTCATATATATGCAAAATCCTATGAAGATCGGACCCCTAAATCATATAGCTGCCATAAGAACGATCGGTCGAAAACTCGGCATTTATTAGTTTTAGTAAGCTCCTCATATATAGTCAAAATCATATGAAGGTCGCAGCACTATATCATATAGCTGCCATAGGAACGATCGGTGGAAAATTTAGTTATTGTATGAACAAATATTTTGTTATTCAAGATATCTTGACCAAAGTCGGCATTTATTAGTTTTACAATGCTCATCATATATGTGCAAAATCCTATGAAGATCGGACCCCTAAATCATATAGCTGCCATAAGAACGATCGGTCGAAAATTAAGTTGTTGTATGAAAAAGTATTTTGTTTTTCAAGATATCTTGACCAAACTTGGCATTTATTAAGTTACATATATATGCAAATTGCTATTAAGACCGGACCACTCATATAGTTGCCATAGGAACGATCGGTCGAAAAATAAGTTTTTGTATGAAAAAGTATTTTGTTTTTCAAGATATCTTGACCAAACGCTGCATTTATTTGTTTTACTATACTCCATCTATATAGGCGAAATCCTATTAAGATCGGACCACTAGCTGCTATAGCTGCTATAGGAACGATCAGTCGAAAATTAGGTTGTATGAAAAATTGTTTTGTTTTTCAAGATATCTTGACCAAACTTGGATATTATTAGTTTTACTACGCTCCTCATATATATGCAAAATCCTATTAAGATCGGACCACTGTATAATATAGTTGCCATAGGAACGATCGGTCGAAAATTAAGTTGTTGTATGAAAAAGTATTTTGTTTTTCAAGATATCTTAACCAAACTCAGCATTTATTAGTTTTACCATACTCTTCATATATAGGCTAAATCCGATTAAGATCGGACCACTATATCAAATTGCTGAAATAGGAACGATCGGTCAAAAATTAAGTTGTTGTATGAAAAAACATTTTGTTTGTCAAGATATCTTGACCAAACTCGGCATTTATTAGTTTTATTAAGCTCCTCATATATAGTCAAAATCATATGAAGGTCGCAGCACTATATCATATAGCTGCCATAGGAACGATCGGTGGAAAATTTAGTTATTGTATTAAAAAATATTTGTTTGTCAAGATATCTTGACCAAACTCGGCATTTATTAGTTTTATTAAGCTCCTCATATATAGTCAAAATCATATGAAGGTCGCAGCACTATATCATATAGCTGCCATAGGAACGATCGGTGGAAAATTTAGTTATTGTATGAAAAAATATTGTGTTATTCAAGATATCTTGACCAAAGTCGGCATTTATTAGTTTTACAATGCTCATCATATATGTGCAAAATCCTATGAAGATCGGACCCCTAAATCATATAGCTGCCATAAGAACGATCGGTCGAAAATTAAGTTGTTGTATGAAAAAGTATTTTGTTTTTCAAGATATCTTGACCAAACTTGGCATTTATTAAGTTACATATATATGCAAATTGCTATTAAGACCGGACCACTCATATAGTTGCCATAGGAACGATCGGTCGAAAATTAAGTTTTTGTATGAAAAAGTATTTTGTTTTTCAAGATATCTTGACCAAACGCTGCATTTATTTGTTTTACTATACTCCATCTATATAGGCGAAATCCTATTAAGATCGGACCACTAGCTGCTATAGCTGCTATAGGAACGATCAGTCGAAAATTAGGTTGTATGAAAAATTGTTTTGTTTTTCAAGATATCTTGACCAAACTTGGATATTATTAGTTTTACTACGCTCCTCATATATATGCAAAATCCTATTAAGATCGGACCACTGTATATATAGTTGCCATAGGAACGATCGGTCGAAAATTAAGTTGTTGTATGAAAAAGTATTTTGTTTTTCAAGATATCTTAACCAAACTCAGCATTTATTAGTTTTACCATACTCTTCATATATAGGCTAAATCCGATTAAGATCGGACCACTATATCAAATTGCTGAAATAGGAACGATCGGTCAAAAATTAAGTTGTTGTATGAAAAAACATTTTGTTTGTCAAGATATCTTGACCAAACTCGGCATTTATTAGTTTTATTAAGCTCCTCATATATAGTCAAAATCATATGAAGGTCGCAGCACTATATCATATAGCTGCCATAGGAACGATCGGTGGAAAATTTAGTTATTGTATTAAAAAATATTTTGTTTGTCAAGATATCTTGACCAAACTCGGCATTTATTAGTTTTATTAAGCTCTCATATATAGTCAAAATCATATGAAGGTCGCAGCACTATATCATATAGCTGCCATAGGAACGATCGGTGGAAAATTTAGTTATTGTATGAAAAAATATTGTGTTATTCAAGATATCTTGACCAAAGTCGGCATTTATTAGTTTTACAATGCTCATCATATATGTGCAAAATCCTATGAAGATCGGACCCCTAAATCATATAGCTGCCATAAGAACGATCGGTCGAAAATTAAGTTGTTGTATGAAAAAGTATTTTGTTTTTCAAGATATCTTGACCAAACTTGGCATTTATTAAGTTACATATATATGCAAATTGCTATTAAGATCGGACCACTATATCAAATAGCTGCTATAGGAACGATCAGTCGAAAATTAGGTTGTATGAAAAATTGTTTTGTTTTTCAAGATATCTTGACCAAACTTGGCTATTATTAGTTTTACTACGCTCCTCATATATATGCAAAATCCTATTAAGATCGGACCACTGTATCAAATAGTTGCCATAGGAACGATCGGTCGAAAATTAAATTGTTGTATGAAAAAGTATTTCGTTTTTCAAGATATCTTGACCAAACTCAGAATTTATTAGTTTTACCATACTCTTCATATATAGGCTAACTCCTATTAAGATCGGACCACTATATCAAATCGCTGAAATAGGAACGATCGGTCAAAAATTAAGTTGTTGTATGAAAAAACATTTTGTTTGTCAAGATATCTTGACCAAACTCGGCATTTATTAGTTTTATTAAGCTCCTCATATATAGTCAAAATCATATGAAGGTCGCAGCACTATATCATATAGCTGCCATAGGAACGAATGGTGGAAAATTTAGTTATTGTATGAACAAATATTTTGTTACTCAAGATATCTTGACCAAAGTCGGCATTTATAAGTTTTACATTGCTCCTCATATAAATGAAAAATCCTATTAAGATCGGACCACTATATCATAAAGCTGCCATAGCAACGATCGGTCGAAAAATAAGTTGTTGTATGAAAAAACATTTTGTGTTTCAAGATATCTTAACCAAACATTATTAGTTTCCATATATATGAAAAATCCTGTTAAGATCGGACCACTATATCACAAAGCTACCATAGGAACGATCGGTCGAAAATTAGGTTGTATGAAAAATTATTTTGTTTTTCAAGATATCTTAACCAAATTTGGCATTTATTAGTTTTAGTATGCTCCTCATATATCTGGAAAATGCTATTAAGATCGGACCACAATATCATATAGCTGCCATAGGAACGATCGGTCAAAAATTAGGTTGTATGAAAATTTATTTTGTTTTTCAAGATATCTTGTCCAAACGTGGCTATCGTTAGTTTTACTATGCTCCTCATATATATGCAAAATCCTATTAAGATCGGACCACTGTATCATATAGTTGTCATAGGAACGATCGGTCGAAAATAAAGTTGTTGTATGAAAAAGTATTTTGTTTTTCAAGATATCTTGACCATACGCGGCATTTATCAGTTTTACTATACTCCTCATATATATGCAAAATCCTATGAAGATCGGACCCCTAAATCATATAGCTGCCATAGGAACGATCGGTCAAAAATTAGGTTGTATGAAAAATTATTTTGTTTTTCAAGATATCTTGACCAAACTTGCCTATCATTAGTTTTACTATGCTCCTCATATATATGCAAAATCCTATTAAGTTCGGACCACTATATCATATAGCTGCCATAGGAACGATCAGGCGAAAATTAAGTTATTGTATAAAAAACATTTTGTTTGTCAAGATATCTTGACGAAACTCGGCATTTATTAGTTTTACTATACTCCTCATATATATGCAAAATCCTATTAAGATCGGACCCCTAAATCATACAGCTGCCATATGAACGATAGGTCGGAAATTAAATGTTGTATGAACAAACATTTTGTTTGTCAAGATATCTTGACCAAACTCGGCATTTATTAGTTTAACAATGCTCTCATATATATGCAAAATCCTATGAAGATCGGACCCCTAAATCATATAGCTGCCATAAGAACGATCGGTCGAAAATTAAGTTGTTGTATGAAAAAATATTTGTTTTTCAAGATATCTTGACCAAACTTGGCATTTATTAGGTTCCATATATATGCAAAATGCTATTAAGATCGGACCACTCATATAGTTGCCATAGGAACGATCGGTCGAAAATTAAGTTTTTGTATGAAAAAGTATTTTGTTTTTCAAGATATCTTGACCAAACGCTGCATTTATTTGTTTTACTATACTCCATCTATATAGGCGAAATCCTATTAAGATCGGACCACTATATCAAATAGCTGCTATAGGAACGATCAGTCGAAAATTAGGTTGTATGAAAAATTGTTTTGTTTTTCAAGATATCTTGACCAAACTTGGCTATTATTAGTTTTACTACGCTCCTCATATATATGAAAAATCCTATTAAGATCGGACCACTGTATCATATAGTTGCCATAGGAACGATCGGTCGAAAATTTAGTTGTTGTATGAAAAAGTATTTTGTTTTTCAAGATATCTTAACCAAACTCAGCATTTATTAGTTTTACCATACTCTTCATATATAGGCAAAATCCGATTAAGATCGGACCACTATATCAAATTGCTGAAATAGGAACGATCGGTCAAAAATTAAGTTGTTGTATGAAAAAACATTTTGTTTGTCAAGATATCTTGACCAAACTCGGCATTTATTAGTTTTATTAAGCTCCTCATATATAGTCAAAATCATATGAAGGTCGCAGCACTATATCATATAGCTGCCATAGGAACGATCGGTGGAAAATTTAGTTATTGTATGAAAAAATATTTTGTTATTCAAGATATCTTAACCAAAGTCGGCATTTATAAGTTTTACATTGCTCCTCATATAAATGAAAAACCCTATGAAGATCGGACCCCTAAATCATATAGCTGCCATAAGAAAGATCGGTCGGAAATTAGATGTTGTATGAACAAACATTTTGTCTGTCAAGATATCTTGACCAAACTCGGCATTTATTAGTTTAACAATGCTCCTCATATATATGCAAAATCCTATGAAGATCGGACCCCTAAATCATATGGCTGCCATAAGAACGATCGGTCGAAAATTAAGTTGTTCTATGAGAAAATATTTGTTTTTCAAGATATCTTTACCAAACTTGGCATTTATTAGGTTCCATATATATGCAAAATGCTATAAAGATCGGACCACTATATCATAAAGCTTCCATAGGAACGATCGGTCGAAAATTAGGTTGTATGAAAAATTATTTTGTTATTCAAGATATCTTAACCAAACTTGGCATTTATTAGTGTTACTATGCTCCTCATATATATGCAAAATCCTATTAAGATCGGACCACAATATCATATAGCTGCCGTACGAACGATTGGTCGAAGATTAAGTTGTATGAAAAATTATTTGTGTTTCAAGATATCTTGACCAAACTTGGCTATTATTAGTATTACTTCCTCATATATATGCAAAATTCTATTAAGATCGGACCACTCATATAGTTGCCATAGGAACGATCGGTCGAAAATTAAGTTGTTGTATAAAAAAGTACTTTGTTTTTCAAGATATTTTGACCAAACTCAGCATTTATTAGTTTTACCATACTCCTCATATATATGCAAAATCCTATTAAGTTCGGACCACTATATCATATAGCTGCCATAGGAACGACCAGGCGAAAATTAAGTTATTGTAAAAAAACATTTTGTTTGTCAAGATATCTTGACGAAACTCGGCATTTATTAGTTTTACTATACTCCTCATATATATGCAAAATCCTATTAAGATCGGACCCCTAAATCATACAGCTGCCATATGAACGATAGGTCGGAAATTAAATGTTGTATGAACAAACATTTTGTGTGTCAAGATATCTTGACCAAATTCGGCATTTATTAGTTTAACAATGCTCCTCATATATATGCAAAATCCTATGAAGATCGGACCCCTAAATCATATAGCTGCCATAGGAACGATCGGTCGAAAATTAAGTTGTATGCAAAAATATTTTGTTTTTCAAGATATCTTGACCAAACTTGGCATTTATTAGGTTCCATATATATGCAAAATGCTATTAAGATCGGCCCACTATATCATAAAGCTGCCATAGGAACGATCGGTCGAAAATTAAGTTGTATGAAAAATTATTTTGTTTTTCAAGATATCTTGACCAAACTTGGCTATTATTAGTTTTACTTCATCATATATATGCAAAATCCTATTAAGATCGGACCACTCATATAGTTGCCATAGGAACGATCGGTCGAAAGTTAAGTTGTTGTATGAAAAAACATTTTGTTTGTCAAGATATCTTGACCAAACTCGGCATTTATTAGTTTTATTAAGCTCCTCATATATAGTCAAAATCATATGAAGGTCGCAGCACTATATCATATAGCTGCCATAGGAACGATCGGTGGAAAATTTAGTTATTGTATGAAAAAATATTTTGTAATTCAAGATATCTTGACCAAAGTCGGCATTTATTAGTTTTACAATGCTCATCATATATGTGCAAAATCCTATGAAGATCGGACCCCTAAATCATATAGCTGCCATAAGAACGATCGGTCGAAAATTAAGTTGTTGTATGAAAAAGTATTTTGTTTTTCAAGATATCTTGACCAAACTTGGCATTTATTAAGTTACATATATATGCAAATTGCTATTAAGATCGGACCACTCATATAGTTGCCATAGGAACGATCGGTCGAAAATTAAGTTTTTGTATGAAAAAGTATTTTGTTTTTCAAGATATCTTGACCAAACGCTGCATTTATTTGTTTTACTATACTCCATCTATATAGGCAAATCCTATAAGATCGGACCACTATATCAAATAGCTGCTATAGGAACGATCAGTCGAAAATTAGGTTGTATGAAAAATTGTTTTGTTTTCAAGATATCTTGACCAAACTTGGCTATTATTAGTTTTACTTCATCATATATATGCAAAATCCTATTAAGATCGGACCACTCATATAGTTGCCATAGGAACGATCGGTCGAAAATTAAGTTGTTGTATGAAAAAACATTTTGTTTGTCAAGATATCTTGACCAAACTCGGCATTTATTAGTTTTATTAAGCTCCTCATATATAGTCAAAATCATATGAAGGTCGCAGCACTATATTATATAGCTGCCATAGGAACGATCGGTGGAAAATTTAGTTATTGTATGAAAAAATATTTTGTTATTCAAGATATCTTAACCAAACTCAGCATTTATTAGTTTTACCATACTCTTCATATATAGGCAAAATCCGATTAAGATCGGACCACTATATCAAATTGCTGAAATAGGAACGATCGGTCAAAAATTAAGTTGTTGTATGAAAAAACATTTTGCTTGTCAAGATATCTTGACCAAACTCGGCATTTATTAGTTTTATTAAGCTCCTCATATATAGTCAAAATCATATGAAGGTCGCAGCACTATATTATATAGCTGCCATAGGAACGATCGGTGGAAAATTTAGTTATTGTATGAAAAAATATTTTGTTATTCAAGTTATCTTAACCAAAGTCGGCATTTATAAGTTTTACATTGCTCCTCATATAAATGAAAAACCCTATGAAGATCGGACCCCTAAATCATATAGCTGCCATAAAAGATCGGTCGGAAATTAAATGTTGTATGAACAAACATTTTGTCTGTCAAGATATCTTGACCAAACTCGGCATTTATTAGTTTAACAATGCTCCTCATATATATGCAAAATGCTATTAAGGGCGGACCACTATATCATAAAGCTTCCATAGGAACGATCGGTCGAAAATTAGGTTGTATGAAAAATTAATTTGTTATTCAAGATATCTTAACCAAACTTGGCATTTATTAGTGTTACTATGCTCCTCATATATATGCAAAATCCTATTAAGATCGGACCACAATATCATATAGCTGCCGTACGAACGATTGGTCGAAGATTAAGTTGTATGAAAAATTATTTTGTTTTTCAAGATATCTTGACCAAACTTGGCTATTATTAGTTTTACTTCCTCATATATATGCAAAATTCTATTAAGATCGGACCACTCATATAGTTGCCATAGGAACGATCGGTCGAAAATTAAGTTGTTGTATAAAAAGTACTTTGTTTTTCAAGATATTTTGACCAAACTCAGCATATATTAGTTTTACCATACTCTTCATATATAGGCAAAATCCTATTAAGATCGGACCACTATATCAAATTGCTGAAATAGGAACGATCGGTCAAAAATTAAATTGTTGTATGAACAAACATTTTGTTTGTCAAGATATCTTGACCAAACGCGGCATTTATTAGTTTTATTAAGCTCCTCATATATAGCCAAAATCATATGAAGGTCGCAGCACTATATCATATAGCTGCCATAGGAACGATCAATGGAAAATTTAGTTATTGTATAAAAAAATATTTTGTTATTCAAGATATCTTGACGAAACTCGACATTTATTAGTTTTACTATACTCCTCATATATATGCAAAATCCTATTAAGATCGGACCCCTAAATCATATAGCTGCCATATGAACGATAGGTCGGAAATTAGGTTGTTGTATGAACAAACATTTTGTTTGTCAAGATATCTTGACCAAACTCGGCATTTATTAGTTTAACAATGCTCCTCATATATATGCAAAATCCTATGAAGATCGGACCCCTAAATCATATAGCTGCCATAAGAACGATCGGTCGAAAATTAAGTTGTTGTATGAAAAAATATTTTGTTTTTCAAGATATCTTGACCAAACGCGGCATTTATTAGTTTTACTATACTCCATATATATAGGCGAAATCCTATTAAGATCGGACCACTATATCATATAGGAACCACCGGTCGAAAATTAGGTTGTATGAAAAACATAGGAACGATCGGTCGAAAATTAAGTTGTTGTATAAAAAAGTACTTTGTTTTTCAAGATATTTTGACCAAACTCAGCATTTATTAGTTTTACCATACTCCTCATATATATGCAAAATCCTATTAAGTTCGGACCACTATATCATATAGCTGCCATAGGAACGACCAGGCGAAAATTAAGTTATTGTATAAAAAACATTTTGTTTGTCAAGATATCTTGACGAAACTCGGCATTTATTAGTTTTACTATACTCCTCATATATATGCAAAATCCTATTAAGATCGGACCCCTAAATCATACAGCTGCCATATGAACGATAGGTCGGAAATTAAATGTTGTATGAACAAACATTTTGTGTGTCAAGATATCTTGACCAAATTCGGCATTTATTAGTTTAACAATGCTCCTCATATATATGCAAAATCCTATGAAGATCGGACCCCTAAATCATATAGCTGCCATAGGAACGATCGGTCGAAAATTAAGTTGTATGCAAAAATATTTTGTTTTTCAAGATATCTTGACCAAACTTGGCATTTATTAGGTTCCATATATATGCAAAATGCTATTAAGATCGGCCCACTATATCATAAAGCTGCCATAGGAACGATCGGTCGAAAATTAAGTTGTATGAAAAATTATTTTGTTTTTCAAGATATCTTGACCAAACTTGGCTATTATTAGTTTTACTTCATCATATATATGCAAAATCCTATTAAGATCGGACCACTCATATAGTTGCCATAGGAACGATCGGTCGAAAGTTAAGTTGTTGTATGAAAAAACATTTTGTTTGTCAAGATATCTTGACCAAACTCGGCATTTATTAGTTTTATTAAGCTCCTCATATATAGTCAAAATCATATGAAGGTCGCAGCACTATATCATATAGCTGCCATAGGAACGATCGGTGGAAAATTTAGTTATTGTATGAAAAAATATTTTGTAATTCAAGATATCTTGACCAAAGTCGGCATTTATTAGTTTTACAATGCTCATCATATATGTGCAAAATCCTATGAAGATCGGACCCCTAAATCATATAGCTGCCATAAGAACGATCGGTCGAAAATTAAGTTGTTGTATGAAAAAGTATTTTGTTTTTCAAGATATCTTGACCAAACTTGGCATTTATTAAGTTACATATATATGCAAATTGCTATTAAGATCGGACCACTCATATAGTTGCCATAGGAACGATCGGTCGAAAATTAAGTTTTTGTATGAAAAAGTATTTTGTTTTTCAAGATATCTTGACCAAACGCTGCATTTATTTGTTTTACTATACTCCATCTATATAGGCAAATCCTATTAAGATCGGACCACTATATCAAATAGCTGCTATAGGAACGATCAGTCGAAAATTAGGTTGTATGAAAAATTGTTTTGTTTTTCAAGATATCTTGACCAAACTTGGCTATTATTAGTTTTACTTCATCATATATATGCAAAATCCTATTAAGATCGGACCACTCATATAGTTGCCATAGGAACGATCGGTCGAAAATTAAGTTGTTGTATGAAAAAACATTTTGTTTGTCAAGATATCTTGACCAAACTCGGCATTTATTAGTTTTATTAAGCTCCTCATATATAGTCAAAATCATATGAAGGTCGCAGCACTATATTATATAGCTGCCATAGGAACGATCGGTGGAAAATTTAGTTATTGTATGAAAAAATATTTTGTTATTCAAGATATCTTAACCAAACTCAGCATTTATTAGTTTTACCATACTCTTCATATATAGGCAAAATCCGATTAAGATCGGACCACTATATCAAATTGCTGAAATAGGAACGATCGGTCAAAAATTAAGTTGTTGTATGAAAAAACATTTTGCTTGTCAAGATATCTTGACCAAACTCGGCATTTATTAGTTTTATTAAGCTCCTCATATATAGTCAAAATCATATGAAGGTCGCAGCACTATATTATATAGCTGCCATAGGAACGATCGTGGAAAATTTAGTTATTGTATGAAAAAATATTTTGTTATTCAAGTTATCTTAACCAAAGTCGGCATTTATAAGTTTTACATTGCTCCTCATATAAATGAAAAACCCTATGAAGATCGGACCCCTAAATCATATAGCTGCCATAAGAAAGATCGGTCGGAAATTAAATGTTGTATGAACAAACATTTTGTCTGTCAAGATATCTTGACCAAACTCGGCATTTATTAGTTTAACAATGCTCCTCATATATATGCAAAATGCTATTAAGAGCGGACCACTATATCATAAAGCTTCCA
The DNA here is from genome assembly GCA_030788265.1 of Drosophila americana. Lineage (NCBI taxonomy): Eukaryota > Metazoa > Arthropoda > Insecta > Diptera > Drosophilidae > Drosophila > Drosophila americana. The sequence goes on along the minus strand of JAURSC010000250.1, from coordinate 29,152 downwards.
TAGGAACGATCGGTCGAAAATTAGGTTGTATGAAAAATTAATTTGTTATTCAAGATATCTTAACCAAACTTGGCATTTATTAGTGTTACTATGCTCCTCATATATATGCAAAATCCTATTAAGATCGGACCACAATATCATATAGCTGCCGTACGAACGATTGGTCGAAGATTAAGTTGTATGAAAATTATTTTGTTTTTCAAGATATCTTGACCAAACTTGGCTATTATTAGTTTTACTTCCTCATATATATGCAAAATTCTATTAAGATCGGACCACTCATATAGTTGCCATAGGAACGATCGGTCGAAAATTAAGTTGTTGTATAAAAAAGTACTTTGTTTTTCAAGATATTTTGACCAAACTCAGCATATATTAGTTTTACCATACTCTTCATATATAGGCAAAATCCTATTAAGATCGGACCACTATATCAAATTGCTGAAATAGGAACGATCGGTCAAAATTAAATTGTTGTATGAACAAACATTTTGTTTGTCAAGATATCTTGACCAAACGCGGCATTTATTAGTTTTATTAAGCTCCTCATATATAGCCAAAATCATATGAAGGTCGCAGCACTATATCATATAGCTGCCATAGGAACGATCAATGGAAAATTTAGTTATTGTATAAAAAAATATTTTGTTATTCAAGATATCTTGACGAAACTCGACATTTATTAGTTTTACTATACTCCTCATATATATGCAAAATCCTATTAAGATCGGACCCCTAAATCATATAGCTGCCATATGAACGATAGGTCGGAAATTAGGTTGTTGTATGAACAAACATTTTGTTTGTCAAGATATCTTGACCAAACTCGGCATTTATTAGTTTAACAATGCTCCTCATATATATGCAAAATCCTATGAAGATCGGACCCCTAAATCATATAGCTGCCATAAGAACGATCGGTCGAAAATTAAGTTGTTGTATGAAAAAATATTTTGTTTTTCAAGATATCTTGACCAAACGCGGCATTTATTAGTTTTACTATACTCCATATATATAGGCGAAATCCTATTAAGATTGGACCACTATATCATATAGGAACCACCGGTCGAAAATTAGGTTGTATGAAAAAACATTTTGTTTTTCAAGATATCTTGACCAAACTCAGCATTTATTAGTTTTACCATACTCTTCATATATAGGCAAAATCCTATTAAGATCGGACCACTATATCAAATAGCTGAAATAGGAACGACTGGTCAAAAATTAAGTTGTTGTATGAAAAACATTTTGTTTGTCAAGATATCTTGACCAAACTCGGCATTTATTATTATTAAGCTCCTCATATATAGTCAAAATCATATGAAGGTCGCACACTATATCATATAGCTGCCATAGGAACGATCAATGGAAAATTTAGTTATTGTATAAAAAAATATTTTGTTATTCAAGATATCTTGACCAAAGTCGGCATTTATAAGTTTTACATTGCTCCTCATATAAATGAAAAATCCTGTTAAGATCGGACCACATAAAGCTGCCATAGCAACGATCGGTCGAAAATAAGTTGTTGTATGAAAAAACATTTTGTGTTTCAAGATATCTTAACCAAACATTTTTAGTTTCCATATATATGCAAAATCCTGTTAAGATCGGACCACTATATCATAAAGCTACCATAGGAACGATCGGTCGAAAATTAGGTTGTATGAAAATTATTTTGTTTTTCAAGATATCTTAACCAAACTTGGCATTTATTAGTTTTACTATGCTCCTCATATATATGCAAAATCCTATTAAGATCGGACCACAATATCATATAGCTTCCATAGGAACGATCGGTCGAAAATTAGGTTGTATGAAAAATTATTTTGTGTTTCAAAATATCTTGACCAAACTTGGCTATTATTAGTTTTACTATGCCCATCATATTATGCAAAATCCTTTTAAGATCGGAGCACTGTATCATATAGTTGCCATAGGAACGATCGGTCGAAAATTAAGTTGTTGTATAAAAAAGTATTTTGTTTTTCAAGATATCTTGACCAAACGCGGCATATATTAGTTTTACTATACTCCATATATATAGACAAAATCCTATTAAGATCGGACCACTATATCATATAGCTGCCATATGATCGATCGGTCAGAAATTAAGTTGTTGTATGAAAAAACATTTTTTTTGTCAATATATCTTGACCAACCTCGGCATTTATTAGTGTTACAATGCTCCTCATATATATGCAAAATCCTATGAAGATCGGACCCCTAAATCATATAGCTGCCATAGGAACGATCGGTCGAAAATTAGTTGTTGTATGAAAAAACGTTTTGTTTTCAAGATATCTTGACCAAACTCAGCATTTATTAGTTTACTATACTCCTCATATATATGCAAAATCCTATAAAGATCGGACCACTATATCAAATAGCTGAGATAGGAACGATCGGTCGGAAATTAAGTTGTTGTATGAAAAAACATTTTGTTATTCAAGATATCTTGACCAAAGTCAGCATTTATAAGTTTTACATTGCTCCTCATATAAATGAAAAATCCTATTAAGATCGGACCACTATATCATAAAGCTACCATAGGAACAATCGGTCGAAAATTAGGTTGTATGAAAAATTATTTTGTTCTTCAAGATGTCTTGACCAAACGCGGCATTTATTAGTTTTACTATACTCCATATATATAGACAAATCCTATTAAGATCGGACCACTATATCATATAGCTGCCATATGATCGATCGGTCGGAAATTAAGTTGTTGTATGAACAAACATTTTGTTTGTCAAGATATTTTGACCAAACTCGACATTTATTAGTTTTATTAAGCTCCTCATATATAGTCAAAATCATATGATGGTCGCAGCACTATATCATATAGCTGCCATAGGAACGATCGGTGGAAAATTAAATTGTTATATGAAAAATATTTTGTTATTCAAGATATCTTGACCATAGTCGGCATTTATAGGTTTTACATTGTTCCTCATATAAATGAAAATCCTATTAAGATCAGACCACTATATCATAAAGCTACCATAGGAACGATCGGTCGAAAATTAGGTTGTATGAAAAATTATTTTGTTTATCAAGATATCTTATCCAAACTTGGCATTTATTAGTTTTACTATGCTCCTCATATATATGCAAAATCCTATTAAGATCGGACCACAATATCATATAGCTGCCATAGGAACGATCGGTCGAAAATTAGGTTGTATGAAAATTATTTTGTTTTTCAAAATATCTTAACCAAACTTGGCTATTATTAGTTTTACTATGCTCCTCATATATATGCAAAATCCTATTAAGATCGGAGCACTGTTTCATATAGTTGCCATAGGAACGATCGGTCGAAAATTAAGTTGTTGTATGAAAAAGTATTTTGTTTTTCAAGATATCTTGACCAAACGCGGCATTTATTAGTTTTACTATACTTCATATATATATGCAAAATCCTATGAAGGTCGGACCCCTAAATCATATAGCTGCCATAGGAACGATCGGTTGAAAATTAGGTTGTTGTATGAAAACACATTTTGTTTGTCAAGATATCTCGACCAAACTCGGCATTTATTAGTTTTATTAAGCTCCCATATATAGTCAAAATCATATGATGGTCGCAGCACTATATCATATAGCTGCCATAGGAACGATAGGGGGAAAATTAAGTTGTTGTATGAACAAATATTTTGTTATTCAAGATATCTTGACCAAAGTACTATACTCCTCATATATAGGCAAAATCCTATTAAGATCGGACCACTATATCAAATAGCTGAAATAGGAAAGATCGGTCGAAAATTAAGTTGTTGTATGAAAAAACATTTTGTTTTTCAAGATATCTTGACCAAACTTGGCATTTATTGGTTTATATATATATGCAAAATCCTATTAGGATTGGACCACTATATCATAAAGCTGATCGATCGAAAATTAGGTTTTTGTACGAAAAATCATTTCGAAAATTAAGTTGTTGTATGAAAAAACATTTTGTTTGTCAAGATATCTTGACCAAACTCGGCATTTAGTAGTTTTATTAACCTCCTCATATATAGTCAAAATCATATGAAGGTCGCAGCACTATGTCATATAGCTGCCATATGAACGATCGGTGGAAAATTAAGTTGTATGAAAAAATATTTTGTTATTCAAGATATCTTGGCCAAAGTCGGCATTTATAAGTTTTACAATGCTCCTCATATATATGAAAATCCTATTAAGATCGGACCACTATATCATAAAGCTGCAATAGCAACGATTGGTCGAAAAATAAGTTGTTGTATGAAAAAACATTTTGTGTTTCAAGATATCTTAACCAAACATTTTTAGTTTCCATATATATGCAAAATCCTGTTAAGATCGGACCACTATATCATAAAGCTACCATAGGAACGATCGGTCGAAAATTAGGTTGTATGAAAAATTATTTTGTTTTTCAAGATATCTTAACCAAACTTGGCATTTATTAGTTTTACTATGCTCCTCATATATATGCAAAATGCTATTAAGAGCGGACCACTATATCATAAAGCTTCCATAGGAACGATCGGTCGAAAATTAGGTTGTATGAAAAATTATTTGTTATTCAAGATATCTTAACCAAACTTGGCATTTATTAGTGTTACTATGCCTCATATATATGCAAAATCCTATTAAGATCGGACCACAATATCATATAGCTGCCGTACGAACGATTGGTCGAAGATTAAGTTGTATGAAAAATTATTTTTTTTCAAGATATCTTGACCAAACTTGGCTATTATTAGTTTTACTTCCTCATATATATGCAAAATTCTATTAAGATCGGACCACTCATATAGTTGCCATAGGAACGATCGGTCGAAAATTAAGTTGTTGTATAAAAGTACTTTGTTTTTCAAGATATTTGACCAACTCAGCATATATTAGTTTTACCATACTCTTCATATATAGGCAAAATCCTATTAAGATCGGACCACTATATCAAATTGCTGAAATAGGAACGATCGGTCAAAAATTAAATTGTTGTATGAACAAACATTTTGTTTGTCAAGATATCTTGACCAAACGCGGCATTTATTAGTTTTATTAAGCTCCTCATATATAGCCAAAATCATATGAAGGTCGCAGCACTATATCATATAGCTGCCATAGGAACGATCAATGGAAAATTTAGTTATTGTATAAAAAATATTTTGTTATTCAAGATATCTTGACGAAACTCGACATTTATTAGTTTTACTATACTCCTCATATATATGCAAAATCCTATTAAGATCGGACCCCTAAATCATATAGCTGCCATATGAACGATAGGTCGGAAATTAGGTTGTTGTATGAACAAACATTTTGTTTGTCAAGATATCTTGACCAAACTCGGCATTTATTAGTTTAACAATGCTCCTTATATATATGCAAAATCCTATGAAGATCGGACCCCTAAATCATATAGCTGCCATAAGAACGATCGGTCGAAAATTAAGTTGTTGTATGAAAAATATTTTGTTTTTCAAGATATCTTGACCAAACGCGGCATTTATTAGTTTTACTATACTCCATATATATAGGCGAAATCCTATTAAGATCGGACCACTATATCATATAGGAACCACCGGTCGAAAATTAGGTTGTATGAAAAAACATAGGAACGATCGGTCGAAAATTAAGTTGTTGTATAAAAAAGTACTTTGTTTTTCAAGATATTTTGACCAAACTCAGCATTTATTAGTTTTACCATACTCCTCATATATATGCAAAATCCTATAAGTTCGGACCACTATATCATATAGCTGCCATAGGAACGACCAGGCGAAAATTAAGTTATTGTATAAAAAAACATTTTGTTTGTCAAGATATCTTGACGAAACTCGGCATTATTAGTTTTACTATACTCCTCATATATATGCAAAATCCTATTAAGATCGGACCCCTAAATCATACAGCTGCCATATGAACGATAGGTCGGAAATTAATGTTGTATGAACAAACATTTTGTGTGTCAAGATATCTTGACCAAATTCGGCATTTATTAGTTTAACAATGCTCCTCAATATATGCAAAATCCTATGAAGATCGGACCCCTAAATCATATAGCTGCCATAGGAACGATCGGTCGAAAATTAAGTTGTATGCAAAAATATTTTGTTTTTCAAGATATCTTGACCAAACTTGGCATTTATTAGGTTCCATATATATGCAAAATGCTATTAAGATCGGCCCACTATATCATAAAGCTGCCATAGGAACGATCGGTCGAAAATTAAGTTGTATGAAAAATTATTTTGTTTTCAAGATATCTTGACCAAACTTGGCTATTATTAGTTTTACTTCATCATATATATGCAAAATCCTATTAAGATCGGACCACTCATATAGTTGCCATAGGAACGATCGGTCGAAAGTTAAGTTGTTGTATGAAAAACATTTTGTTTGTCAGATATCTTGACCAAACTCGGCATTTATTAGTTTTATTAAGCTCCTCATATATAGTCAAAATCATATGAAGGTCGCAGCACTATATCATATAGCTGCCATAGGAACGATCGGTGGAAAATTTAGTTATTGTATGAAAAAATATTTTGTAATTCAAGATATCTTGACCAAAGTCGGCATTTATTAGTTTTACAATGCTCATCATATATGTGCAAAATCCTATGAAGATCGGACCCCTAAATCATATAGCTGCCATAAGAACGATCGGTCGAAAATTAAGTTGTTGTATGAAAAAGTATTTTGTTTTTCAAGATATCTTGACCAAACTTGGCATTTATTAAGTTACATATATATGCAAATTGCTATTAAGATCGGACCACTCATATAGTTGCCATAGGAACGATCGGTCGAAAATTAAGTTTTTGTATGAAAAAGTATTTTGTTTTTCAAGATATCTTGACCAAACGCTGCATTTATTTGTTTTACTATACTCCATCTATATAGGCAAATCCTATTAAGATCGGACCACTATATCAAATAGCTGCTATAGGAACGATCAGTCGAAAATTAGGTTGTATGAAAAATTGTTTTGTTTTTCAAGATATCTTGACCAAACTTGGCTATTATTAGTTTTACTTCATCATATATATGCAAAATCCTATTAAGATCGGACCACTCATATAGTTGCCATAGGAACGATCGGTCGAAATTAAGTTGTTGTATGAAAAAACATTTTGTTTGTCAAGATATCTTGACCAAACTCGGCATTTATTAGTTTATTAAGCTCCTCATATATAGTCAAAATCATATGAAGGTCGCAGCACTATATTATATAGCTGCCATAGGAACGATCGGTGGAAAATTTAGTTATTGTATGAAAAATATTTTGTTATTCAAGATATCTTAACCAAACTCAGCATTTATTAGTTTTACCATACTCTTCATATATAGGCAAAATCCGATTAAGATCGGACCACTATATCAAATTGCTGAAATAGGAACGATCGGTCAAAAATTAAGTTGTTGTATGAAAAAACATTTTGCTTGTCAAGATATCTTGACCAAACTCGGCATTTATTAGTTTTATTAAGCTCCTCATATATAGTCAAAATCATATGAAGGTCGCAGCACTATATTATATAGCTGCCATAGGAACGATCGGTGGAAAATTTAGTTATTGTATGAAAAAATATTTTGTTATTCAAGTTATCTTAACCAAAGTCGGCATTTATAAGTTTTACATTGCTCCTCATATAATGAAAAACCCTATGAAGATCGGACCCCTAAATCATATAGCTGCCATAAGAAAGATCGGTCGGAAATTAAATGTTGTATGAACAAACATTTTGTCTGTCAAGATATCTTGACCAAACTCGGCATTTATTAGTTTAACAATGCTCCTCATATATATGCAAAATGCTATTAAGAGCGGACCACTATATCATAAAGCTTCCATAGGAACGATCGGTCGAAAATTAGGTTGTATGAAAAATTAATTTGTTATTCAAGATATCTTAACCAAACTTGGCATTTATTAGTGTTACTATGCTCCTCATATATATGCAAAATCCTATTAAGATCGGACCACAATATCATATAGCTGCCGTACGAACGATTGGTCGAAGATTAAGTTGTATGAAAAATTATTTTGTTTTTCAAGATATCTTGACCAAACTTGGCTATTATTAGTTTTACTTCCTCATATATATGCAAAATTCTATTAAGATCGGACCACTCATATAGTTGCCATAGGAACGATCGGTCGAAAATTAAGTTGTTGTATAAAAAGTACTTTGTTTTTCAAGATATTTTGACCAAACTCAGCATATATTAGTTTTACCATACTCTTCATATATAGGCAAAATCCTATTAAGATCGGACCACTATATCAAATTGCTGAAATAGGAACGATCGGTCAAAATTAAATTGTTGTATGAACAAACATTTTGTTTGTCAAGATATCTTGACCAAACGCGGCATTTATTAGTTTTATTAAGCTCCTCATATATAGCCAAAATCATATGAAGGTCGCAGCACTATATCATATAGCTGCCATAGGAACGATCAATGGAAAATTTAGTTATTGTATAAAAAAATATTTTGTTATTCAAGATATCTTGACGAAACTCGACATTTATTAGTTTTACTATACTCCTCATATATATGCAAAATCCTATTAAGATCGGACCCCTAAATCATATAGCTGCCATATGAACGATAGGTCGGAAATTAGGTTGTTGTATGAACAAACATTTTGTTTGTCAAGATATCTTGACCAAACTCGGCATTTATTAGTTTAACAATGCTCCTCATATATATGCAAAATCCTATGAAGATCGGACCCCTAAATCATATAGCTGCCATAAGAACGATCGGTCGAAAATTAAGTTGTTGTATGAAAAAATATTTTGTTTTTCAAGATATCTTGACCAAACGCGGCATTTATTAGTTTTACTATACTCCATATATATAGGCGAAATCCTATTAAGATCGGACCACTATATCATATAGGAACCACCGGTCGAAATTAGGTTGTATGAAAAAACATTTTGTTTTTCAAGATATCTTGACCAAACTCAGCATTTATTAGTTTTACCATACTCTTCATATATAGGCAAAATCCTATTAAGATCGGACCACTATATCAAATAGCTGAAATAGGAACGACTGGTCAAAAATTAAGTTGTTGTATGAAAAAACATTTTGTTTGTCAAGATATCTTGACCAAACTCGGCATTTATTTATTATTAAGCTCCTCATATATAGTCAAAATCATATGAAGGTCGCACCACTATATCATATAGCTGCCATAGGAACGATCAATGGAAAATTTAGTTATTGTATAAAAAAAATATTTTGTTATTCAAGATATCTTGACCAAAGTCGGCATTTATAAGTTTTACATTGCTCCTCATATAAATGAAAAATCCTGTTAAGATCGGACCACATAAAGCTGCCATAGCAACGATCGGTCGAAAAATAAGTTGTTGTATGAAAAACATTTTGTGTTTCAAGATATCTTAACCAAACATTTTTAGTTTCCATATATATGCAAAATCCTGTTAAGATCGGACCACTATATCATAAAGCTACCATAGGAACGATCGGTCGAAAATTAGGTTGTATGAAAAATTATTTTGTTTTTCAAGATATCTTAACCAAACTTGGCATTTATTAGTTTACTATGCTCCTCATATATATGCAAAATCCTATTAAGATCGGACCACAATATCATATAGCTTCCATAGGAACGATCGGTCGAAAATTAGGTTGTATGAAAAATTATTTTGTGTTTCAAAATATCTTGACCAAACTTGGCTATTATTAGTTTTACTATGCCCATCATAATTATGCAAAATCCTTTTAAGATCGGAGCACTGTATCATATAGTTGCCATAGGAACGATCGGTCGAAAATTAAGTTGTTGTATAAAAAAGTATTTTGTTTTTCAAGATATCTTGACCAAACGCGGCATATATTAGTTTTACTATACTCCATATATATAGACAAAATCCTATTAAGATCGGACCACTATATCATATAGCTGCCATATGATCGATCGGTCAGAAATTAAGTTGTTGTATGAAAAAACATTTTTTTGTCAATATATCTTGACCAACCTCGGCATTTATTAGTGTTACAATGCTCCTCATATATATGCAAAATCCTATGAAGATCGGACCCCTAAATCATATAGCTGCCATAGGAACGATCGGTCGAAAATTAGGTTGTTGTATGAAAAAACGTTTTGTTTTTCAAGATATCTTGACCAAACTCAGCATTTATTAGTTTACTATACTCCTCATATATATGCAAAATCCTATAAAGATCGGACCACTATATCAAATAGCTGAGATAGGAACGATCGGTCGGAAATTAAGTTGTTGTATGAAAAAACATTTTGTTATTCAAGATATCTTGACCAAAGTCAGCATTTATAAGTTTACATTGCTCCTCATATAAATGAAAAATCCTATTAAGATCGGACCACTATATCATAAAGCTACCATAGGAACAACGGTCGAAAATTAGGTTGTATGAAAAATTATTTTGTTCTTCAAGATGTCTTGACCAAACGCGGCATTTATTAGTTTTACTATACTCCATATATAGACAAAATCCTATTAAGATCGGACCACTATATCATATAGCTGCCATATGATCGATCGGTCGGAAATTAAGTTGTTGTATGAACAAACATTTTGTTTGTCAAGATATTTTGACCAAACTCGACATTTATTAGTTTTATTAAGCTCCTCATATATAGTCAAAATCATATGATGGTCGCAGCACTATATCATATAGCTGCCATAGGAACGATCGGTGGAAAATTAAATTGTTATATGAACAAATATTTTGTTATTCAAGATATCTTGACCATAGTCGGCATTTATAGGTTTTACATTGTTCCTCATATAATGAAAAATCCTATTAAGATCAGACCACTATATCATAAAGCTACCATAGGAACGATCGGTCGAAAATTAGGTTGTATGAAAAATATTTTGTTTATCAAGATATCTTATCCAAACTTGGCATTTATTAGTTTTACTATGCTCCTCATATATATGCAAAATCCTATTAAGATCGGACCACAATATCATATAGCTGCCATAGGAACGATCGGTCGAAAATTAGGTTGTATGAAAAATTATTTTGTTTTTCAAAATATCTTAACCAAACTTGGCTATTATTAGTTTTACTATGCTCCTCATATATATGCAAAATCCTATTAAGATCGGAGCACTGTTTCATATAGTTGCCATAGGAACGATCGGTCGAAAATTAAGTTGTTGTATGAAAAAGTATTTTGTTTTTCAAGATATCTTGACCAAACGCGGCATTTATTAGTTTTACTATACTTCATATATATATGCAAAATCCTATGAAGGTCGGACCCCTAAATCATATAGCTGCCATAGGAACGATCGGTTGAAATTAGGTTGTTGTATGAAAACACATTTTGTTTGTCAAGATATCTCGACCAAACTCGGCATTTATTAGTTTTATTAAGCTCCCCATATATAGTCAAAATCATATGATGGTCGCAGCACTATATCATATAGCTGCCATAGGAACGATAGGGGGAAAATTAAGTTGTTGTATGAACAAATATTTTGTTATTCAAGATATCTTGACCAAAGTACTATACTCCTCATATATAGGCAAAATCCTATTAAGATCGGACCACTATATCAAATAGCTGAAATAGGAAAGATCGGTCGAAAATTAAGTTGTTGTATGAAAAAACATTTGTTTTTCAAGATATCTTGACCAAACTTGGCATTTATTGGTTTATATATATATGCAAAATCCTATTAGGATTGGACCACTATATCATAAAGCTGATCGATCGAAAATTAGGTTTTGTACGAAAAATCATTTCGAAAATTAAGTTGTTGTATGAAAAAACATTTTGTTTGTCAAGATATCTTGACCAAACTCGGCATTTAGTAGTTTTATTACCTCCTCATATATAGTCAAAATCATATGAAGGTCGCAGCACTATGTCATATAGCTGCCATATGAACGATCGGTGGAAAATTAAGTTGTATGAAAAAATATTTTGTTATTCAAGATATCTTGGCCAAAGTCGGCATTTATAAGTTTTACAATGCTCCTCATATATATGAAAAATCCTATTAAGATCGGACCACTATATCATAAAGCTGCAATAGCAACGATTGGTCGAAAATAAGTTGTTGTATGAAAAAACATTTTGTGTTTCAAGATATCTTAACCAAACATTTTTAGTTTCCATATATATGCAAAATCCTGTTAAGATCGGACCACTATATCATAAAGCTACCATAGGAACGATCGGTCGAAATTAGGTTGTATGAAAAATTATTTTGTTTTTCAAGATATCTTAACCAAACTTGGCATTTATTAGTTTTACTATGCTCCTCATATATATGCAAAATCCTATTCAGATCGGACCACAATATCATATAGCTTCCATAGGAACGATCGGTCGAAAATTAGGTTGTATGAAAAATTATTTTGTGTTTCAAAATATCTTGACCAAACTTGGCTATTATTAGTTTTACTATGCCCTTCATATTATGCAAAATCCTTTTAAGATCGGAGCACTGTATCATATAGTTGCCATAGGAACGATCGGTCGAAAATTAAGTTGTTGTATAAAAAGTATTTGTTTTTCAAGATATCTTGACCAAACGCGGCATATATTAGTTTTACTATACTCCATATATATAGACAAAATCCTATTAAGATCGGACCATATATCATATAGCTGCCATATGATCGATCGGTCAGAAATTAAGTTGTTGTATGAAAAAACATTTTTTTGTCAATATATCTTGACCAACCTCGGCATTTATTAGTGTTACAATGCTCCTCATATATATGCAAAATCCTATGAAGATCGGACCCCTAAATCATATAGCTGCCATAGGAACGATCGGTCGAAAATTAGGTTGTTGTATGAAAAAACTTTTGTTTTTCAAGATATCTTGACCAAACTCAGCATTTATTAGTTTACTATACTCCTCATATATATGCAAAATCCTATAAAGATCGGACCACTATATCAAATAGCTGAGATAGGAACGATCGGTCGAAATTAAGTTGTTGTATGAAAAAACATTTTGTTATTCAAGATATCTTGACCAAAGTCAGCATTTATAAGTTTACATTGCTCCTCATATAAATGAAAAATCCTATTAAGATCGGACCACTATATCATAAAGCTACCATAGGAACAATCGGTCGAAAATTAGGTTGTATGAAAAATTATTTTGTTCTTCAAGATGTCTTGACCAAACGCGGCATTTATTAGTTTTACTATACTCCATATATATAGACAAAATCCTATTAAGATCGGACCACTATATCATATAGCTGCCATATGATCGATCGGTCGGAAATTAAGTTGTTGTATGAACAAACATTTTGTTTGTCAAGATATTTTGACCAAACTCGACATTTATTAGTCTTATTAAGCTCCTCATATATAGTCAAAATCATATGATGGTCGCAGCACTATATCATATAGCTGCCATAGGAACGATCGGTGGAAAATTAAATTGTTATATGAACAATATTTTGTTATTCAAGATATCTTGACCATAGTCGGCATTTATAGGTTTTACATTGTTCCTCATATAAATGAAAAATCCTATTAAGATCAGACCACTATATCATAAAGCTACCATAGGAACGATCGGTCGAAAATTAGGTTGTATGAAAAATTATTTTGTTTATCAAGATATCTTATCCAAACTTGGCATTTATTAGTTTTACTATGCTCCTCATATATATGCAAAATCCTATTAAGATCGGACCACAATATCATATAGCTGCCATAGGAACGATCGGTCGAAAATTAGGTTGTATGAAAAATTATTTTGTTTTTCAAAATATCTTAACCAAACTTGGCTATTATTAGTTTTACTATGCTCCTCATATATATGCAAAATCCTATTAAGATCGGAGCACTGTTTCATATAGTTGCCATAGGAACGATCGGTCGAAAATTAAGTTGTTGTATGAAAAAGTATTTTCTTTTTCAAGATATCTTGACCAAACGCGGCATTTATTAGTTTTACTATACTTCATATATATATGCAAAATCCTATGAAGGTCGGACCCCTAAATCATATAGCTGCCATAGGAACGATCGGTTGAAAATAGGCTGTTGTATGAAAACACATTTTGTTTGTCAAGATATCTCGACCAAACTCGGCATTTATTAGTTTTATTAAGCTCCCATATATAGTCAAAATCATATGATGGTCGCAGCACTATATCATATAGCTGCCATAGGAACGATAGGGGAAAATTAAGTTGTTGTATGAACAAATATTTTGTTATTCAAGATATCTTGACCAAAGTCGGCACTTATCAGTTTTACAATGCTCTTCATATATATGAAAATCCTTTTAAGATCGGACCACTATGTCATATAACTGCCATAGAAACGATCGGTCGAAAATTAGGTTGTATGAAAAATCATTTTGCTTTTCAAGATATCTTGACCAAACTCGGCATTTATTAGTTTTACAATGCTCCTTATATATATGCAAAATCCTATAAAGATCGGACCCCTAAATCATATAGCTGCCATAGGAACGATCAGTCGAAAATTAGGTTGTTGTATGAAAAACATTTTGATTTTCAAGATATGTTGACCAAACTCAGCACTTATTAGTTTTACTATACTCCTCATATATAGGCAAAATCCTATTAAGATCGGACCACTATATCAAATAGCTGAAATAGGAAAGATCGGTCGAAAATTAAGTTGTTGTATTAAAAACAATTTGTTTGTCAAGATATCTTGACCAATCTCGGCATTTATTAGTTTTATTAAGCTCTTCATATATAGTCAAGATCATATGAAGGTCGCAGCACTATTCATATAGCTGCCATAGGAACGATCGTTCGAAAATTATGTTTTTGTACGAAAAATCATTTTGTTTTTCAATATATCTTGACGAAACTCGGCATTTATTGTAAAACTAATGATGCAAATCCTATTAAGATCTGACCACTATATCATTTAGCTGCCGTAGGAACTATCGGTCGAAAACTAAGTTGTTGTATGAAAAAACATTTTGTTTTTCAAGATATCTTGACCAAACTTGGCATTTATTGGTTTATATATATATGCAAAATCCTATTAGGATTGGACCACTATATCATAAAGCTGATCGATCGAAAATTAGGTTTTTGTACGAAAAATCATTTCGAAAATTAAGTTGTTGTATGAAAAACATTTTGTTTGTCAAGATATCTTGACCAAACTCGGCATTTAGTAGTTTTATTAACCTCCTCATATATAGTCAAAATCATATGAAGGTCGCAGCACTATGTCATATAGCTGCCATATGAACGATCGGTGGAAAATTAAGTTGTATGAAAAATATTTTGTTATTCAAGATATCTTGGCCAAAGTCGGCATTTATAAGTTTTACAATGCTCCTCATATATATGAAAAATCCTATTAAGATCGGACCACTATATCATAAAGCTGCAATAGCAACGATTGGTCGAAAAATAAGTTGTTGTATGAAAAAACATTTTGTGTTTCAAGATATCTTAACCAAACATTATCAGTTTCTATATATATGAAAATCCTGTTAAGATCGGACCACTGTATCATATAGCTGCCATAGGAACGATCGGTCGCAAATTAGGTTGTATGAAAAATTTTGTTTTTCAAGATATCTTGACCAAACTTGGCTATTATTAGTTTTAGTATGCTCCTCATATTTATGCAAAATCCTATTAAGATCGGACCACTGTAGCATATAGTTGCCATAGTAACGATCGGTCGAAAATTAAGTTTTTGTATGAAAAAGTATTTTGTTTTTCAAGATATCTTGACCAAACGCGGTATTTATTAGTTTTACTATACTCCATATATATAGGCGAAATCCTATTAAGATCGGGCCACTATATCATATAGTTGCCATAGGAACGATCGGTCGAAAATTAGGTTGTTGTATGAAAAAACATTTTGTTTTTCAAGATCTCTTAACCAAACTTGGCATTTATTAGTTTTACTATGCTCCCTTATATATGCAAAATCCTATTAAGATCGGACCACAATATCATATAGCTGCCATAGGAACGATCGGTCGAAAATTAGGTTGTATGAAAAACTATTTTGCTTTTCAAGATATCGTGACCAAACTTGGCTATTATTAGTTTTACTATGCTCCTCATATATAGCAAAATCCTATTAAGATCGTACCACTGTATCATATAGTTGCCATAGGAACGATCGGTCGAAAATTAATTGTTGTTGTATGAAAAAGTATTTTGTTTTTCAAGATCTCTTGACCAAACGCGGCATTTATTAGTTTACTATACTCCATATATATAGGCGAAATCCTATTAAGATCGGATCACTATATCAAATAGCTGAAATAGGAACGGTCGGTCAAAAATTAAGTGTTGTATGAAAAAACATTTTGTTTGTCAAGATATCTTGACCAAAGTCGGCATATATTAGTTTTATTAAGCTCCTCATATATAGTCAAAATCATATGAAGGTCGCTGCACTATATCATGTAGCTGCCATAGGAACGAACGGTGGAAAATTAAGTTATTCTATGAAAAAATATTTGTTATTCAAGATATCTTGACCAAAGTCGGCAAACCAAACTAGGCTATTATTAGTTTTACTATGCTCTTCATATATATGCAAAATCCTATTAAGATCGGACCACAATATCATATAGCTGCCATAGGTACGATCGGTCGAAAATTAGGTTGTATGAAAAATTATTTTGTTTTTCAAGATATCTTGACCAAACTTGGCTATTATTAGTTTTACTATGCTCCTCATATATATGCAAAATCCTATTAAGATCGGACCACTGTATCATATAGTTGCCATAGGAACGATCGGTCGAAAATTAAGTTGTTGTAGGAAAAAGTATTTTGTTTTTCAAGATATCTTGACCAAACGCGGCATTTATTAGTTTTACTATACTCCAAATATATAGGCAAAATCCTATTAAGATCGGACAAGTATATCATATAGCTGCCATATGAACGATCGGTCGGAAATTAAGTTGTTGTATGACAAACATTTTGTTTGTCCAGATATCTTGGCCAAACTCGGAATTTATTAGTTTTACAATGCTCTTCATATACATGCAAAATCCTATGAAGATCAGACCCCTAAATCATATAGCTGCCATAGGAACAATCGGTCGAAAATTAGGTTGTTGTATGAAAAAACATTTTGTTTTCAAGATATCTTGAACAAACTTGGCTATTATTAGTTTTACTATGATCCTCATATATATGCAAAATCCTATTAAGATCGGACCACTGTATCATATAGTTGCCATAGGAACGATCGGTCGAAAATTAATTTGTTGTATCAAAAAGTATTTTGTTTTTCAGGATCTCTTGACAAACGCGGCATTTATTAGTTTACTATACTCCATATATATAGGCGAAATCCTATTAAGATCGGATCACTATATCAAATAGCTGAAATAGGAACGGTCGGTCAAAAATTAAGTTGTTGTATGAAAAAACATTTTGTTTGTCAAGATATCTTGACCAAACTCGGCATATATTAGTTTTATTAAGCTCCTCATATATAGTCAAAATCATATGAAGGTCGCAGCACTATATCGTGTAGCTGCCATAGGAACGATCGGTGGAAAATTAAGTTATTGTATGAAAAAATATTTTGTTATTCAAGATATCTTGACCAAAGTCGGCAAACCAAACTTGGATATTATTAGTTTTACTATGCTCCTCATAGATATGAAAAATCCTATTAATATCGGACCACTATATCATAAAGCTGCCATAGCAACGATCGGTCGAAAAATAAGTTGTTGTATGAAAAAACATATTGTGTTTCAAGATATCTTAACCAAACATTATTAGTTTCTATATATATGCAAAATCCTGTTAAGATCGGACCACAATATCATGAAGCTGCCATAGGAACGATCGGTCAAAAATTAGGTTGTATGAAAAATTATTTGGTTTTTCAAGATATCTTAACCAAACTTGGCATTTATTAGTGTTACTATGCTCCTCATATATATGCAAAATCCTATTAAGATCGGTCAACAATATCATATAGCTGCCATAGGAACGATGGTCGAAAATTAGGTTGTATGGAAAATTATTTTGTTTTTCAAAATATCTTGACCAAACTTGGCTATTATTTAGATCTGACCACTGTATTATAGTTGCCATTGGAACGATCGGTCGAAAATTAATTTTTTGTATGAAAAAGTATTTTGTTATTCAAGATCTCTTGACCAAACGCGGCATTTATTAGTTTTACTATACTCCATATATATAGGCGAAATCCTATTAAGAGCGGATCACTATATCAAATAGCTGAAAAAGGAACGGTCGGTCAAATATTAAGTTGTTGTACGAAAAAACATTTTGTTTGTCAAGATTTCTTGACCAAACTCGGCATACATTAGTTTTGTTAAGCTCCTCATTATAGTCAAAATCATATGAAGGTCGCAGCACTATATCATGTAGCTGCCATAGGAACGATCGGTGGAAAATTACGTTATTGTATGAAAAAATATTTTGTTATTCAAGATATCTTGACCAAAGTCGGCAAACCAAACTTGGCAATTATAAGTTTTACTATGCTCCTCATATATATGCAAATTCCTATTAATATCGGACCACAATATCATATAGCTGCCATAGGAACGATCGGTCGAAAATTAGGTTGTATGAAAAATTATTTTGTTTTTCAAGATATCTTGACCAAACTTGGCTATTATCAGTTTTACTATGCCCCTCATATATATGCAAAATCCTATTAAGATCGGACCACAATATCATAAAGCTACCATAGGAACGATCGGTCGAAAATAAGGTTGTATGAAAAATTATTTTGTTTT
The DNA here is from genome assembly GCA_030788265.1 of Drosophila americana. NCBI lineage: Eukaryota > Metazoa > Arthropoda > Insecta > Diptera > Drosophilidae > Drosophila > Drosophila americana. Next base: position 10,397 of record JAURSC010000250.1, on the reverse strand, counting down.
TCTAGATATCTTAACCAAACTTGGCATTTATTAGTTTAATTATGCTCCTCATATATATGCAAAATCCTATTAGGATCTGACAACTATATCATATAGCTGCCATAGGAACGATCGTTCGAAAATTAGGTTATATGAAAAATCCTTTTTATTTTTCAAGATATCTTGACCAAACTCGGCATTTATTAGTTTTACTATACTCCTCATATATAGGCAAAATCCTATTAAGATCGGACCACTATATCAAATAGCTGAAATAAGAACGATCGGTCGAAAATTAGGTTGTTGTATGAAAAATCATTTTGTTTTTCAAGATATCTTGACCAAAGTCGGCATTTATTGGTTTTACTATACTCCTCATATAAAGACAAAATCCTATTAAGATCGGACCACTATAACAAATAGCTGAAATAGGAACGATCGGTCGAAAATTAGGTTGTTGTATGAAAAAACATTTTGTTTTTCAAGATATCTTGACCAAAGTCGGCATTATTAGTTTTACTATACTCCTCATATAAAGACAAAATCCTATTAAGATCGGACCACTATATCAAATAGCTGAAATAGGAACGATCGGTCGAAAATTAAGTTGTTGTAAGAAAAAACATTTTGTTTTTCAAGATATCTTGACCAAACTCGGCATTTATTAGTATTATTAAGCTCCTCATATATAGTCAAAATCGTATTAAGATCTGTTCACTATATCATATAGCTACCATAGGAACGATCGGTCAAAAATTAAATTTTTGTACGAAAAATCATTTTGTTTTTCAAGATATCTTAACCAAACTCAGCATTTATTAGTTTTACTATACTCCTCATATATATATGCAAAATCCTATTAGGATCTGACAACTTATCATATAGCTGCCATAGGAACAATCGTTCGAAAATTAGGTTATATGAAAAATCATTTTGTTTTTCAAGATATCTTGACCAAACTCGGCATTTATTAGTTTTACTATACTCCTCATATATAGGCAAAATCCTATTAAGATCGGACCACTATATCAAATAGCTGAAATAAGAACGATCGGTCGAAAATTAGGTTGTTGTATGAAAAAACATTTGTTTTTCAAGATATCTTGACCAAACTCGGTATTTATTAGCATTATTAAGCTCCTCATATATAGTCAAAATCGTATTAAGATCTGACCACTATATCATATAGCTACCATAGGAACGATCGGTCAAAAACGAACTTTTTGTACGAAAAATCATTTTGTTTTTCAAGATATCTTAACCAAATCGGCATTTATTAGTTTTACTATACCCCTCATATATAGGCAAAATCCTATTAACATCGGACCGCTAAATCATATAGCTGCCATAAGAACGATCGTTCGGAAATTAAGTTGTTGTATGAACAATCATTTTGTTTGTCAAGATATCTTGACCAAACTCGGCATTTATTAGTTTTACAATGCTCCTCATATATATGCAAAATCCTTTTAAGATTGGACCACTATATCATATAGCTGCCATAGGAACGATCGGTCAAAAACTAACTTTTTGTACGAAAAATCATTTTGTTTTTCAAGATATCTTGACCAAACTCGGCATTTATTAGTTTTACTGACAACTGTAGCATATAGCTGGAACGATCGGTCGAAACCAAGATGTATGAAAAAACATTTTGTATGTCAAGATATCTTGACCAAACTCGGCATTTATTAGTTTTACAATGCTCCTCATATATATGCAAAACTTTTAAGATTGGACCACTATATCATATAGCTGCCATAGGAACGATCGGTCAAAAACTAACTGTTTGTACGAAAAATCATTTTGTTTTTCAAGATATCTTGACCAAACTCGGCATTTATTAGTTTTCCTATACTCCTCATATATAGGCAAACTCCTATTAAGATCGGACCACTTTATCAAATAGCTGAAATAAGAACGATCGGTCGAAATTAAGTTGTTGTATGAAAAAACATTTTGTTTGTCAATATATCTTGACCAAACTCGGCATTTATTAGTTTTACTATACCCCTCATATATAGGAAAAATCCTATTAACATCGGACCCCTAAATCATATAGCTGCCATAAGAACGATCGGTCGGAAATTAAGATGTTGTATGAACAAACATTTGTTTGTCAATATATCTTGACCAAACTCGGCATTTATTAGTTTTACAATGGTCCTCATATATATATGCAAAATTCTATAAAGATCTGACCACTATATCATATAGGTGCCATAGGAACGATCGGTCAAAAACTAAATTTTTGTACGAAAAATCATTTTGTTTTTCAAGATATCTTGACCAAACACGGCATTTATTAGTTTTACTATACTCCTCATATGTATATGCAAAATCCTATTAGTATCTGACAATTATATCATATAGCTGCCAAAGGAACGATCGGTCGAAAATTAAGTTGTTGTAAGAAAAAATATTTTGTTTGTCAAGATATCTTGACCAATCTCGGCGTTTATTAGTTTTACTATACCACTCATATATAGGCAAAATCCTATTAAGATCGGACCACTAAATCATATAGCTGCCATAAAGAACGATCGGTCGGAAATTAAGTTGTTGTATGAACAAACATTTTGTTTGTCAAGATATCTTGACCAAACTCGGCATATAGCTATATCATATAGCTGCCATAGGAACGATCGGTCAAAAACTAACTTTTTGTACGAAAAACCATTTTGTTTTTCAAGATATCTTGACCAAACTCGGCATTTATTAGTTTTACTATACTCCTCATATATATGCAAAATCCTATTAAGATCGGACCACTGTATCATATAGTTACCATACGAACGATCGGTTCAAAATTAAGTTGTTGAAGGAAAAAGTATTTTCTTTTTCAAGATATCTTGACTATACTCCATATATATAGGCAAAATCCTTAAGATCGGACCATATATCATATAGCTGCCATATGAACGATCGGTCGCAAATTAAGTTGTTGTATGAACAAACATTTTGTTTGTCCAGATATCTTGGCCAAACTCGGCATTTATTAGTTTTACAATGCTCCTCATATATATGCAAAATCCTATGAAGATCGGACCCCTAAATCATATAGCTGCCATAAGAACGATCGGTCGAAAATTAGGTTGTTGTATGAAAAAACATTCTGTTTTTCAAGATATCTTGACCAAACTCAGCATTTATTAGTTTTACTATACTCCTCATATAAAGGCAAAATCCTATTAAGATCGGACCACTATATCAAATAGCTGCCATAGCAACGATCGGTCGAAAAATAAGTTGTTGTATGAAAAAACATATTGTGTTTCAAGATATTTTAACCAAACATTATTAGTTTCTATATATATGCAAAATGTTAAGATCGGACCACAATATCATGAAGCTACCATAGGAACGATCGGTCGAAAATTAAGTTGTATAAGAAAATATTTGTTTATCAAGATATCTTGACCAAACTCAGCATTTATTAGTTTTACTATGCTCCTCATAGATATGAAAAATCCTATTAATATCGGACCACTATATCAAAGCTGCCATAGCAACGATCGGTCGAAAAATAAGTTGTTGTATGAAAAAACATATTGTGTTTCAAGATATCTTAACCAAACATATTAGTTTCTATATATATGCAAAATCCTGTTAAGATCGGACCACAATATCATAAAGCTACCATAGGAACGATCGGTCGAAAATTAGGTTGTATGAAAAAATATTGGTTTTTCAAGATATCTTAACCAAACTTGGCATTTATTAGTTTTACTATGCTCCTCATATATAGGCATAATCCTATTAATATCAGACACTATAACCAATAGCTGAAATAGGAACGATCGGTCGAAAATTAGGTTGTTGTATGAAAAAACATTTTTGTTTTCAAGATATCTTGACCAAAGTCGGCATTTATTAGTTTTACTATACTCCTCATATAAAGACAAATCCTATTAAGATCGGACCACTATATCAAATAGCTGAAATAGGAACGATCGGTCGAAAATTAAGTTGTTGTAAGAAAAAACATTTTGTTTTTCAAGATATCTTGACCAAAGTCGGCATTTATTAGTTTTACTATACTCCTCATATAAAGACAAAATCCTATTAAGATCGGACCACTATATCAAATAGCTGAAATAGGAACGATCGGTCGAAAATTAAGTTGTTGTAAGAAAAAACATTTTGTTTTCAAGATATCTTGACCAAATCGGCATTTATTAGTATTATTAAGCTCTCATATATAGTCAAAATCGTATTAAGATCTGTTCACTATATCATATAGCTACCATAGGAACGATCGGTCAAAAATTAACTTTTTGTACGAAAAATCATTTTGTTTTTCAAGATATCTTAACCAAACTCGGCATTTATTAGTTTTACTATACTCTCATATATATATGCAAAATCCTATTGGGATCTGACAACTATATCATATAGCTGCCATAGGAACGATCGTTCGAAAATTAGGTTATATGAAAAATCATTTTGTTTTTCAAGATATCTTGACCAAACTCGGCATTTATTAGTTTTACTATACTCCTCATATATAGGCAAAATCCATTAAGATCGGACCACTATATCAAATAGCTGAAATAAGAACGATCGGTCGAAAATTAGGTTGTTGTATGAAAAAACATTTGTTTTTCAAGATATCTTGACCAAAGTCGGCATTTATTGGTTTACTATACTCCTCATATAAAGACAAAATCCTATTAAGATCGGACCACTATAACAAATAGCTGAAATAGGAACGATCGGTCGAAAATTAGGTTGTTGTATGAAAAAACATTTTGTTTTTCAAGATATCTTGACCAGAGTCGGCATTTATTAGTTTTACTATATCCTCATATAAGACAAAATCCTATTAAGATCGGACCACTATATCAATAGCTGAAATAGGAACGATCGGTCGAAAATTAAGTTGTTGTAAGAAAAAACATTTTGTTTTCAAGATATCTTGACCAAACTCGGCATTTATTAGTATTAAGCTCCTCATATATAGTCAAAATCGTATTAAGATCTGTTCACTATATCATATAGCTACCATAGGAACGATCGGTCAAAAATTAAATTTTTGTACGAAAAATCATTTTGTTTTTCAAGATATCTTAACCAAACTCGGCATTTATTAGTTTTACTATACTCCTCATATATATGCAAAATCCTATTAGGATCTGACAACTTTATCATATAGCTGCCATAGGAACAATCGTTCGAAAATTAGGTTATATGAAAAATCATTTTGTTTCAAGATATCTTGACCAAACTCGGCATTTATTAGTTTTACTATACTCCTCATATATAGGCAAAATCCTATTAAGATCGGACCACTATATCAAATAGCTGAATAAGAACGATCGGTCGAAAATTAGGTTGTTGTATGAAAAAAATTTTGTTTTTCAAGATATCTTGACCAAACTCGGTATTTATTAGCATTATTAAGCTCCTCATATATAGTCAAAATCGTATTAAGATCTGACCACTATAACATATAGCTACCATAGGAACGATCGGTCAAAAACGAACTTTTTGTACGAAAAATCATTTTGTTTTTCAAGATATCTAACCAAACTCGGCATTTATTAGTTTTACTATACTCCTCATATATATATGCAAAATCCTATTAGAATCTGACAACTTTTATCATATAGCTGCCATAGGTACGATCGGTCGAAAACTAAGTTGTTGTATGAACAAACATTTTTTTGTCAAGATATCTTGACCAAACTCGGCATTATTAGTTTTACTATACCCCTCATATATAGGCAAAATCCTATTAACATCGGACCGCTAAATCATATAGCTGCCATAAGAACGATCGTTCGGAAATTAAGTTGTTGTATGAACAATCATTTTGTTTGTCAAGATATCTTGACCAAACTCGGCATTTATTAGTTTTACAATGCTCCTCATATATATGCAAAATCCTTTTAAGATTGGACCACTATATCATATAGCTGCCATAGGAACGATCGGTCAAAAACTAACTTTTTGTACGAAAAATCATTTTGTTTTTCAAGATATCTTGACCAAACTCGGCATTTATTAATTTTACTATACTCCTCATATATTATATGCGAAATCCTATTAGGATCTGACAACTATATCATATAGCTGGAACGATCGGTCGAAACCAAGATGTATGAAAAAAACATTTTGTATGTCAAGATATCTTGACCAAACTCTGCATTATTAGTTTACAATGCCCTTATATTATGCAAAATCCTTTTAAGATTGGACCACTATATCATATAGCTGCCATAGGAACGATCGGTCAAAAACTAACTATTGTACGAAAAATCATTTGTTTTTCAAGATATCTTGACCAAAATCGGCATTTATTAGTTTTCCTATACTCCTCATATATAGCAAAATCCTATTAAGATCGGACCACTTTATCAAATAGCTGAAATAAGAACGATCGGTCGAAAATTAAGTTGTTGTATGAAAAAACATTTGTTTGTCAATATATCTTGACCAAACTCGGCATTTATTAGTTTTACTATACCCCTCATATATAGGAAAAAATCCTATTAACATCGGACCCAAATCATATAGCTGCCATAAGAACGATCGGTCGGAAATTAAGATGTTGTATGAACAAACATTTTGTTTGTCAAATATCTTGACCAAACTCGGCATTTATTAGTTTTACAATGCTCCTCATATATATATGCTAAATCCTACTAAGATCGGACCCCTAAATCATATAGCTGCCATACGGACAATCGGTCGGAAATTAAGTTTTTGCATGAACAAACATTTTGTTTGTCAATATATCTTGACCAAACTCGGCATTTATTAGTTTTACAATGGTCCTCATATATATATGCAAAATTCTATAAAGATCTGACCCATATCATATAGGTGCCATAGGAACGATCGGTCAAAAACTAAATTTGTGTACGAAAAATCATTTTGTTTTTCAAGATATCTTGACCAAAACGGCATTTATTAGTTTTACTATACTCTCATATATATATGCAAAATCCTATTAGGATCTGACAACTTTATCATATAGCTGCCATAGGAAACGATCGTTCGAAAATTAGGTTCATGAAAAATCATTTTGTTTTCAAGATATCTTGACCAAACCCGGCATTTATTAGTTTTACTACTCCTCATATATAGGCAAAATCCTATTAAGATCGGACCACTATATCAAATAGCTGAAATAAGAACGATCGGTCGAAATTAGGTTGTTGTATGAAAAGACATTTTGGTTTTTCAAGATATCTTGACCAAACTCGGTATTTATTAGCATTATTAAGCTCCTCATATATAGTCAAAATCGTATTAAGATCTGACCACTATATCATATAGCTACCATAGGAACGATCGGTCAAAAACGAATTTTTGTACGAAAAATCTTTTGTTTTCAAGATATCTTAACAAAACTCGGCATTTATTAGTTTTACTATACTCCTTTATATAGGCAAAATCCTATTAGAATCTGACAACTATCATATAGCTGCCATAGGAACGATCGGTCGAAAACTAAGTTGTTGTATGAACAAACATTTTTTTGTTTGTCAAGATATCTTGACCAAACTCGGCATTTATTAGTTTTTACTATACCCCTCATATATAGGCAAAATCCTATTAACATCGGACCGCTAATATCATATAGCTGCCATGAAAACGATTCGAAATTAAGTTGTTGTATGAACAATCATTTTGTTGTCAAGATATCTTGACCAAACTCGGCATTTATTAGTTTTACAATGCTCCTCATATATATGCAAATCATTTAAGATTGGACCACTATATCATATAGCTGCCATAGGAACGATCGGTCAAAAACTAACTTTTTGTACGAAAATCATTTTGTTTTTCAAGATATCTTGACCAAACTCGGCATTTATTAGTTTACTATACTCCTCATATATAGGCAAAATCCTATTAAGATCGGACCACTATATCAAATAGCTGAAATAAGAACGATCGGTCGAAAATTAGGGTGTTGTATGAAAAAACATTTTGTTTTTCAAGATATCTTGACCAAAGTCGGCATTTATTGGTTTTACTATACTCCTCATATAAAGACAATCCTATTAAGATCGGACCACTATAACAAATAGCTGAAACAGGAACGATCGGTCGAAAATTAGGTTGTTGTATGAAAAAACATTTTGTTTTTCAAGATATCTTGACCAAAGTCGGCATTTATTAGTTTTACTATACTCATCATATAAAGACAAAATCCTATTAAGATCGGACCACTATATCAAATAGCTGAAATAGGAACGATCGGTCGAAAATTAAGTTGTTGTAAGAAAAAACATTTTGTTTTTCAAGATATTTGACCAAACTCGGCATTTATTAGTATTATTAAGCTCCTCATATATAGTCAAAATCGTATTAAGTCTGTTCACTATCATCATAGCTACCATAGGAACGATCGGTCAAAAATTAAATTTTGTACGAAAAATCATTTTGTTTTCAAGATATTTTAACCAAACTCGGCATTTATTAGTTTCCTATACCCTCATATATAGGCAAAATCCTATTAAGATCGGACCACTTTATCAAATAGCTGATATGAACGATCGGTCGAAAATTAAGTTGTGTATGAAAAAACATTTTGTTTGTCAATATATCTTGACCAAACTCGGCATTTATTAGTTTTACTATACCCCTCATATATAGGAAAAATCCTATTAACATCGGACCCCTAAATCATATAGCTGCCATAAGAACGATCGGTCGGAAATTAAGATGTTGTATGAACAAACATTTTGTTTGTCAAATATCTTGACCAAACTCGGCATTTATTAGTTTTACAATGCTCCTCATATATATATGCTAAATCCTACTCAGATCGGACCCCTAAATCATATAGCTGCCATACGGACAATCGGTCGGAAATTAAGTTTTTGCATGAACAAACATTTTTTTGTCAATATATCTTGACCAAACTCGGCATTTATTAGTTTTACAATGATCCTCATATATATATGCAAAATTCTTAAAGATCTGACCACTATATCATATAGCTGCCATAGGAACGATCGGTCAAAAACTAAATTTTTGTACGAAAAATCATTGTTTTTCAAGATATCTTGACCAACACGGCATTTATTAGTTTACTATCACTCATATGTATATGCAAAATCCTATTAGGATCTGACAATTATATCATATAGCTGCCATAGGAACGATCGGTCGAAAATTAGGTGTTGTAAGAAAAAATATTTGTTGTCAAGATATCTTGACCAAACTCGGCGTTATTAGTTTTACAATGCTCTCATATATAAATGCAAAATCCTATTAAGATCTGACCACTATATCATATAGCTGCCATAGGAACTATCGGTCGGAAATTAAGTTGGTGGTGAACAAACATTTTGTTTGTCAAGATATCTTGACCAATCTCGGCGTTTATTAGTTTTACTATACCCCTCATATATAGGCAAAATCCTATTAAGATCGGACCCCTAAATCATATAGCTGCCATAAGAACGATCGGTCGGAAATTAAGTTGTTGTATGAAAAAATATTTTGTTTGTCAGATATCTTGACCAATCTCGGCGTTTATATTTTTACTATAACTCATATATAGGCAAAATCCTATAAGATCGGACCACTAAATCATATAGCTGCCATAAGAACGATCGGTCGGAAATTAAGTTGTTGTATGAACAACCATTTTGTTTGTCAAGATATCTCGACCAAACTCGGCGTTTATTAGTTTTACTATACCCCTCATTATAGGCAAAATCCTATTAAGATCGGACCCCTAAATCATATAGCTGCCATAAGAACGATCGGTCGGAAATTAAGTTTTGTATGAAAAATCTTTTTGTTTTCAAGATATTTTGACCAAACTCGGCATTTATTAGTTTTACTATACTCCCCATATTAGGCAAAATACTATTTAGATCGGACCACTATATCAAATCTGCTGAAAGAACGATCGGTCGGAAATTAAGTTGTTGTATGAACAAACATTTTGTTTGTCAAGATATCTTGACCAAGCTCGGCATTTATTAGTTTTACAATGCTCCTCATATATAAATGCAAAATCCTATTAAGATCTGACCACTATATCATATAGCTGCCATAGGAACTATCGGTCGGAAATTAAGTTGTGTGTGAACAAACATTTTGTTTGTCAAGATATCTTGACCAATCTCGGCGGTTATTAGTTTTACTATACCCTCATTATATAGGCAAAATCCTATTAAGATCGGACCCCTAAATCATATAGCTTGCCATAAGAACGATCGGTCGGAAATTAAGTTGTTGTATGAAAAAATTTTGTTTTTCAAGATATTTTGACCAAACTCGGCATTATTAGTTTTACTATACTCCTCATATATAGCAAAATCCTATTAAGATCGGACTACTATATCAAATAGCTGAAATAAGAACGATCGGTCGAAAATTAAGTTGTGTATGAAAAAAAATATTGTTTGTCAAGATATCTTGACCAAACTCGGCGTTTATTAGTTTTA